>JAJONR010014351.1:0-12490 GCA_029582245.1 Solanum etuberosum
TGGTTGAGAATAATCTCCCTGATATTCCTGAAGGTAATCTTCCTGATATCCCTAATGAGTTTACAGACAATAAGAATTTATTTTTAGAAACTATCGAGCTAATTACAGCTCATAAACCTTTGGCAAAAATAACTCATTTTATTGATTATAACTTAAAAAAATATTTTATTGCTCTTATTGATAGTGGAGCTGATTTAAATTGTATTCAAGAATGATTAATTCCGTCAAGATATTTTAAGAAGACTACACATAGTCTTCGAAATGCTAGCGGTCATAAAATGGATATTGAATATAAAATTCCTAAAGCATATATATGTACAAATAATATATGTATGCCTGAAAGTTTTGTTTTAATAAAAAACATTTCTAACGAAATCATTTTAGGAATGCATTTTTTTTTGGCATATTTATCCCATAACTCTCTGGGATGAGACTGGAATAACGGGTACTTTTGAAGAAAGAAAAATAAGAATATATTTTATATCTCAACCATTCTCAAAATTCGTTAATGAAGTTAAGGATATGATTTCTTTAAAAAATAAACAAATCGATTTTCTTAAAAGTGAGATTTGTAGTCTTACCATAGAAGAGACTTTACAAAATCCTAAAATCCAAGGAAAGATTGAGATTTTAAAGAATCAATTCTCTATACAGATATGTGGGGATCACCCAAATGTATTTTGGAAAAGAAAAAAACATGTGGTAAGTCTTCTTATGAGGAAGAATTTTGTGAAGCTAAGGCAAGACCTTGCCAAATGAATTCAGAATATTTAGATTTATGTAAGAAATAAATTGACACTCTTCTTCAAAAGGGATTAATAAGGCCCTCAAAATCTGGATGGTTTTGTACCGCTTTCAATATTAATAATAAAAAAGCAATTTCGCTCCTTCTCCAAGCTTCCGGTTTACTTTACAGGAAGTTAGGAACATTCTACACTCTTCCGGTTACAATTTGTTTGTCCCGAAGCTTCAGTTTATTTGTCTCAGCGTTCAGTAAAACCCCGTTTGCACATAAGCATTTTACCGCAAGAAAGAAATAGAATGAGCATGGCGACTCGGAGGTCTGCTCTCGCGGCCCTTAAGGCGTCTCGTTCCCGCGTACTGTCTCAGTCTCGTCTAGCAGTCTCTCGTCTCTCTGAGAATAGAGTACTTGGCGGTAGCACCACACCGCCGAGGAATGGGTTTGTTAATGCAGAAAGAAGTGCTGCGGCCAGTTCTAATGTTTGGAGGAATTATGACTTGTTTGCCAAGAGTTTCTTACGCTCATACTCCACTGCTGCTCCTGCTAGCTCTGGACAGGCACGGTTTTATTCTTCCTAATACCACTCATTTCTTTGTTCAATTAACTTCAATTGAATGCATTTGCTCCTTTTATTCAGCTTTAGCTGCGTATTAAAATATAATCTATGTGTACATAGTGCCAGTCAGAATACAGTTTTCTCATTTGATCCTGTTTTGGAACTGTACCTAGAGAGGTAACTTTAAGAAATATATCTCCCGGCCTTCCTTTTCAGACTCGAGGCCTTAAATATTGTTGGTTTTACTACAAGTATGGAATGCTTGAGTTCCACTGATACTAGGACCTGAGCAGACTCTTTTATGAACTCCTATGTTTGCAAATTATTATTATAGTGGTACATATTTAACCATTCCCCATTCGTAGGCATACATAGAATTTGATATCCTATTGTCCGTTGTTTAACAATTTTGGTGGAGCACCCACTCTGTATTTCTCCCATTCTGTATAAACACATGCACTCAACTAGACTTTTGTGATAGTTGTTTTATTTGATGCTGTCAGTTTACTTCTTTTTTCCGGCTGTGCATTTCATTTGACAACAGTGGTGTTTGCCATAAAAGCTGCTCTAGTGTTTTACTATTGATGCTAAGAAGCAATGGTGTGAATGAAAGTAAATCTGCCTCCTCAACTATGTTATATCCTTTTAAACAAGGAAGCTTTGATGTTATATGGAACAATACTAAGGGGGTCTGCAGGTAAAAACAGCCTTTTTAATTAGGGTCCATTGGTCTCCCAGGCATCGTCTAATATGAGAAGTACCATGATTGTAGATATGTATCTACACCATATTGCCATTTGTCAATTCTCTTATATTTGACTTGATGATTGCTTATCTTTAATTTTGGCTAATTTCAGATGGTTCTGCCATATTGTTTGTTTGTTTCCTATATTAATTTGTATGAAGATTTAGCAGATTAATAATACGGACTACACCGAGATGGCTCTTGAAGCTATTGTTGGTGCTGTAGAAGCAGCACGGACCAACAAGCAACAAGTAGTTGAGACTGAGCACTTAATGAAAGCTCTTTTGGAGCAGAAGGATGGGTTGGCTCGAAGGATATTCACGAAGGCTGGGTTGGACAACACATCAGTTCTGCAAGAAACAGATAATTTTATATCTCAGCAGCCGAAGGTATGAAAAATGGAGGCTTATGGTGAATTCTGTAAGTTCTTTGAATCGAACATCAGATCTTTTTTCTTGCAGGTTGTAGGTGATACTAGTGGCCCAATAATGGGTTCACATCTTAGTTCCCTCCTAGAGAATACGAAGAAGCATAAGAAGGCAATGGGAGATTCTTTTATGTCTGTGGAGCATATGTTGCTAGCTTTTTTTTCAGACAAAAGATTTGGTCAAAAGTTATTTAGGGATCTCCAGCTTACAGAGGAGGCTTTGAAGGATGCTGTCAATGCTATCCGTGGAAGTCAGAGAGTAACTGATCCGAGTATGTATATGCGTGTGTGTGTATATAGCTTCAAGTTTCGTAGCCCTGTCTCTTCTGATATCATTCAATCTAGTTGAGGGATATAGCCTAGTTATCTAACTTCATCGCAATATGAGACGATCCTTACTTTGGTTGATTGGGTGGATTTTCTTTTGCAATCATGCAATTTTGTTTGTTGACAGGGATGTCTTGTAAGATTGTTAAAGCTCATTATATTTCATAAAATACATGGCTAATAAAATTATTCCAAGTAGCTGGTATAATACTCCATCCACATGGACTTTAGACTCGAAGGAACATTTTATATGTGGTAGAACCTTAATAACATGATGAAATATGTAATGCTCTTTGTGCCCTTGCTTTGTTATTGTCTTCTACGTGATACAGAAGTTGCCGATGACAGTGCTTTGAGGTGTCACGTATTTTTCTGGTTGCTGCTAATACATAGCATTTTAACTCTTTCCAGACCCAGAGGGAAAATATGAGGCACTGGATAGATATGGAAATGACTTGACTGAACTTGCCAGACGTGGTAAACTTGACCCGGTAATAGGAAGAGATGATGAAATACGGCGCTGCATCCAAATATTAAGTCGGAGGACAAAGAACAATCCTGTAATTATTGGTGAGCCTGGAGTGGGGAAAACTGCAATTGCAGAAGGGTATGATCTCTAGCCTTTTGTGGTCTCACTGTGTGATGTATGCCTATGTTTTTCTTTATATTTATGTGGTATCCTGTTTCAGTTGAGAACACCCCAAAACATTACTGAAAATGCATGACTATTAGCTGAGGGAGGTTTGTGTTATTTGGCAGACTCTCTGTGGGATTTACACGAAGAACTTATTGCTCGTTTATATAGTTTCTGGATAATATGTTCGTACTGTTGACTATTTGAATTGTGAGATGGTTTATATAGTTTCTGGATAATCAGCAACTGTTTGATTCAAATTAGCTCACAAGTTGCTACACTATTGCTTGATATTTTTCTTCTACATTAGATTGAGCAACCGTACTCTGTTTCTTACTTTTTCATGACACTAAATTACTTCTTATTAAAACACAATATCCGGATGTGGAACCTCTATTAGAGGGTGATCTTGCGCAATCAACGTTTGTATATTCGGTGATATGCTCATGGCCTTGATCCTTGAAGAGTAGTCCTTCACCAAGAGCTCACTTTACATATCACAGAATACTAATAACTGTATCTCAATGACTATCACTAGGGAAAGTCATATACTGATTTACATCACTTACATGAAAAAAATGTCGGGGTGAGATAGTTCAACTTTCCAACCAGCCATCTATATCTTTCATGATTACTGAGTTGTTTCGCTCAATCCGCGAGGGAGCTTAACATTCGGATCCATAGGAGTGGCAATGGGTCTACATCCCATCATTCTTGTCTCCTCTAGGAAGTCCAAGGCATACTTGCGCTATGAAATAACAATACCTAATCTAGACGGAGCAACCTCAATACCTAGAAATACTTCAGTCTATCAAGGTCTTTAGTCTGAAAATATTGAAAAAGATGTTGCTTCAAATTAGCTATACCATCTTGATTATTGTCGGTGATAACAATATCATCAACGTAAACAGGCAAATAAATATATAGATTTGGTGCAGAATGTCAAAACATAGAGTGATTAGCTCCACTACGAGTCATGCATAACACTTGAATTACTATGTTGAATTTTTCAAACCAAGCTCGAGAAGACTGTTTCAGGCTATAGAGTGACGTATGCAATCGACATACAAGGCTACTAGACTCCCCTTGAGCAACAAAATCAGCTGGCTAGTCCATATAAACTTCTTTATCAAGATGACCATGCCAAAAAACATCCTTAATGTCCAACTGATGAAAATGCTATTGACAAACGACAACCATAGATAGAAAAAGATAAGCATATGCTATTTTAGCCATGAGAGCGAAAGTGTTACTATAACCTTGCTCAAATATCTAAGTATACACTTTGGCAACAAGGCGAGCATCAAGCCGATCTACTTGACTATTTGGACCAATTTTGACGCTATACACCCAATGGCAACCAACAATAGATTTACCTACACGAATGGAGACAAGCTCCCAAGTACCACTCATATGAAAAGTAAACATATTAACATTTCATCAATCATAGCATGCCTCCATCTAGAATGAGAAATTGCTTCATTTGTAGTCTTAGGAATGGAAACAGAGGACAAAAGTGATACAAAGGCATAATGTGGTGTTGATAGATGATGATAACTGAAGAAAGTATAATGTGGGTTAACATTTGGAGTGGATCGTATACTTTTTTTGAAGTGTAGTTAGTTGTCTAGGAGGAGGCAAGTCCACAATAGGAGCAGGGTCTGACACATGACATGAATCATTTGGGACTAGTGCTGGATGCGGACGGGGATGGTAAGTCTGAAGTGGTGGCACTACAACTGGAGATGTAACAGTAACTGCAGATTCCTTAGTGGTCGGTATAGGCTCAGAGAAATCAAGATGATCAGAAGATGTATAGTAATGTGACATTAGCTGACATAATGTATCAATGACGGTCAGGTGAATAACAACGATACCCTTTTTGAACTTGAGAGTAACACATCTGAGCGCACGAGGGGCTAATTTATCTTTCCTTGGTGCTAAGTTATGAATAAAGCATGTGCTTATGTATTTCAGCAAAAAAAAACTTTTGAATATAGACAAAAACTCAAAACATTCATTCATTAAGAAAATCCAATTGCATCTTGAATAATCATCAATGAAACTAACAAAATAATGATATCCTAAGGTTGAACTAACTGCACTAGGACCCCAAATATCAGAATGACCTAATGAAAAAATAGACTCTGAACGACCCTCAGTACTATGTGAAAATGTAGCTCATGTGTGTTTCCCAAGTTGGTAAGACTCACAATCTAATGTGGATAAACTAGACACCTATCTTTTGCAAGTTAGATAGACTCGGACATTTGGAGGATCTGTAATAGAGCATGATGTGAAAGAATTTGAAGAGGTAAGATAGTAAGGTTGTTGTGATTCATGTCATGTGCCAATCATTTATCCCATATTGCGGTCCTGCATGAGAAAAAATGATAAAAGATGTTATGCCACAATGTGGCTAGATTAAAAGGAGAACGAGGAACATAAAGAATTGAGTTTAGAGTGATAGAAGTTAGGGATTTGGCTTTTTCAACCCCTTTTGGTTGTGTTTGCCCATTAGCTAAAGTAATAGCAAGACGAGACTGTGAATAAACAATATCGGACAAAAGTGATTTATTACCGAAGATATGATCAAAAGCGCCCGAGTCCATGACCCATGATCCAAGAGTACTAGACTGTGAAACATAAGCAAAATTACTCGCAATAGAAACATGAAGTTAAGCAACCGAAGCTATTTGTGGAGACTTTTGCTTGCTTGTTTGATACAGACGGAACTCGTCATATTCTATTTGAGCATTAGTTGATGGTTTATTAGGCTGAGCAACATGTACTACTTATGGAGATGTTTGCTTACTTGTGCAATTTTGAAAGAACTCATTATATTCTTTTAAAGCAATAGGATCATCACTAGGTGGTGGACTATGCAAAATATAACAGATGTCACGAGTGTGTCCAAGTTTATGACATTAATTACACTTGGATTGAGGTTTCCCAAAATGCCCTCTTCGTCGATTTTCCATGACTGATATGTTTGTTTTTTATGACTTGAGATGCTAGAATAGTGGGTGATGAAACTACTCTGTGACTGGAGGCACAACAAGATGAAGTAGAGAGAATAATTCATCTATTGGAACTGTAGGACTAGCTATCCACGTAAACATTTTGTATTCTTTACTTATTGTTTTGTAGTTGCTTACCTTTTGTTTCAGTAGTAGTAATTAGTCATGGACTTGGTTCCCTGACATGTGGTGGACTCATACTATTCATCAATTGGTATCAGAGCATGTTTCTCCTAACCTATTAATATGTAGGAGAGATCTTGCTCTGATCACGCATCGAATCATGGTCAGTAGGAAGTCCAACAAGTGTAAGAACTAGAAACAATGTCTACTTGTGTTGTTGTTTTTCCACATTCGCAATGATTGGTATCAACATTTCAAATTCCTCCATGACTGCACATACCTATCCAAGTAAGTAGACATATCAAATTTTTGTTTCTTTAAGTTGGTCATTCGATATATCACATCACAGCATCGAGATATGTTATTAGTGTATAAAGCATGTTTCTTTTCTCCAAACTTAATAACATGTTTGGAATGGGTAAAACAATTCATAGAGCGCCATAGGAGACTACATAATTGAGCTTTCGCTTTGTCCCATTGTGCTTTGGCTTTTGCATCTTCCTCTCTAGACTTTGCCTTTTCATGTACCACACAAGCATTGTTCGTTAAGTGATCTTAGACACCTTGACCCTTGCACCTCAATTCAACCGAGGAAGCCTAAGCTACATAGTTTGAACTTCCTATTAATGGCTGAATTGATTGTAGGGCTTGAACTTTCCGTTTTCGTATTTTTGGAACCAGAAATATCACATCCAAAAGATATTTCGCGAAATTTTCACTTGAAAATAACAAGAAATACTTTATTATATAGATGTGGTTGTTTGAAAATCTAGATCTCGTCGGAAACAACTTGGATATCACCGGAACCCTAATTCCGGTGATTGGATCTGGTCAAAACTGTAAGGGTTTGGTCGGAATGGCTAGACAACCCCAACAAAAAAAAAACTCAAAAAGATCAATAGGAACAACCCTCACTCATCGGTGCGAGACCCAGATCTTGCTGGAAAATTGTCACCTCCGATCGGTGCATGAGAGTGCGTGAGGTGACATTTTCCAATGTTGATTGGGTTTTGGTCGCTTGAGCTTTCTGATCCTTGTGATGGTGTTGGTTTTTGCACAACACCACAAAATAAAAGATGACACGTATTAGTTCCAACAGTTGCGGAAAATTGACGCACAATAACTAGTTTTTTTCTTGAATTTTGTCACCAATGTTGTGATACCATGTGAGAAATATAGAAAACTATTATTGAATTGTGTATTTACATTATTATACAGAGATTCTATTTATATCCACTATAATACAATCCTTTACCACGTAGAATACTATATACTATTCTTATTCCTATTCCTATTCCAAGTAGGATTGTGTATACCTATTCCTATTCTAACATTCCCAATTTTTTGTAGTGAAAAAACCACAACCCCTTGGGGTTATCCTACTCAAATATACAAGTACCATAAATGATGTGTATGAAGGAGGGGGAGGGGGTTCACAAGTGATCCAATAGTGGTTGGAGATGTAGAGTTCTTTTGTAATAGTGAGTCCTTGCTAGGGATCTGCTCTAAGGCCACAGTTTCTTAGCCTGGTTACGTAATGATTTATTCAATAATACATAAAATAAATTTTACAATATATGCTAATTGCAAATGATATTTTGTTACTTGATAAACTAGTGAGAGAGTTGATCGTTGACTGACAAACTAGTGAGGAATCAATTAGAAGTTGCAATTGTAGACAAGAATGGTAAAGTATAAGGAATTTTACAATAGGTAAAAGTAAAACAGAAGATATGCATTGCAAGTTTAGCCTTAGAAGAATGAAGTTGAAGTGGGGTTAAGATAGGATAGTGGTGTCTAAATACAAAAAAAATCAGATATCTAAACTCAATCTTCTAATTAAATGACATGAAAGATGAAGATGTAACACAATATTTAGATGGACCCTCCATTAAATGCTTTGCGATGATGAGATACATACATAAGTGGAATGTAAGGTTGATGGGGTTGGTTAGATCAAACTGGATTATATGGGAGTAAATGCTGGACCATTAAGACCCAATTTTAAATAGCTTGTAAGTATTAGTGTTATATGTCCTACCGGAGGAGTGTGAATAGGTTCATTATATTCACTCTATATAAATAAATAGAGGTGTAGGTGTAGGGTCTATCGATTAGCAATTTCCACCCTCTCTTTTCTTCCATGTCTATTTGTCAGACCCACCAAATTGACAAGATGAACATAGTAAATATGCGGTGTCAGATGAAGGTATACAAGACGAGAAATGATTGCATCCAAGTGAAGGTGCAAGTAGCACACATTGATAGTACAATGAGAGATTGCCTCACTCAGTTATGTCTTTCGTAGGCCTTTCAAGTGTGTTGGCTTATTGTTGATGCTATGATGATTGAAGCTCTTAAAATGTATGAGTAGATTTAAAACTACATGGGAGTCGATCTAAAAACACCTACATTGTCAACAAATATAACTTAGATTTTTTAAATTTCTTTATTTATATAATAATAACTAGGTTTTGGTTATGAATATACAACAGTAAAAGCAATTGATCAAACATATGCAATACTTAATTCGTTGGAGTTGAAGACTCGTCGCTATTACTCTTACATTACATTTTGTGTTTACCAGGAGCTCTTAATGTGGTTAAGAGATTTGTATATCAATGTAACATGTAGAAAATCTCTATTCTGCAAAAATCCTTAATTTGTCAAGACCCAATTTACATTAAATCGTGAAAGCACCCAACATCCCCGTGTTGAGTGAACCACACAATAAACAACTAACACATTCCCAACATTAGATAATAAAGTCTAAAATAGGGGGAACCACACTATAAACAACTAACACATTCCCAACATTAGATAATAAAGTCAAATATAGATAATTGAGTCTCTACTAAGATGGTAGAGATTTTTGTATCATGTGAAAAAGAAGAGATAGTACTGCTTATTGACTTGATTATTGACATAATGAGTGTTTTTTATGAAGGGTTCTTAGTCTAGTGGTATAAGGTAAGTAATTACTTTATGTGAAGGATAAGAAAACTAATTGTTCTCTTACAGATGCATAAGAAAGCACTAAAAATATCATATAAAATATTATACATTTTCTCCTATTCAGATAAAATGAGCCTAGGCAATGCTAACCTATAATTACTTTGATTCTCTTTTTATTGTAACACGGTCTTCAATCATTAAAAGAAGTCCGGAAAAAAAGCAGAAAAGAGGTGAAAGATGGTATCAGCCAAATCTACATGACACTTTAACATCAGGATGATTTGCTTTCTTACCTTGCAGGTTAGCTCAAAGGATAGTACGTGGAGATGTTCCTGAACCTTTGATGAATCGGAAGGTTATAACTTCTCTTTCTCATTGCTTAATTTAATTGAATTTATATTATCGTGTAAAGGATCAGCAAGAATTTCTCTTTGCATGAGTTTTATCAAGTGATTGTGTATGTGCAAAAGCTTGGAAGATGGCATTTTGCAGTGTTAGTCGGATTGCTTTTTCGTCTATTTTTTTTTTGTTTGGGAAAAGCCTATCTTGATTTGAAGAAATAAATGATAGTTGAAAATTGCTGCTCTTCTATTGAGAAGTATGGGCCTTAAGCTGTTGCTTACTGAAAAAAAGGCGATGTCTCTCTTGTTGCAGTGATATTTTTATGACAAAAAATCTAGGTTTCTTTTAGCTCTCCCAGTTTATTGGTACATAATTTTCTGTTGAAGATGCAAGTCGGCTCAAGACAGTTGATGCAGTTCTTACTCAACTGAACCATGGCAAAGTTACATATTGTCTTAATAATTTCTGGGAGTAATTTCCAATCGAGTTTGATACTGAGAAAAATATGCATTACACCTGCACTCAAATATAGACTAAATTTTGATCAACTAAGCTAGTCTGCTTCATAAGCTAGTCTTTCACCCAACCCCTCACTCAGCAAAGGGATAGGAGGAAAAGGATACGAATAACCTCATTCTCTAATTGTCTGAGGATTATGTAGTCTTTCAAGTGCTAATACTGTACTCTAATTTGCGTTTTCTTTTCATTTTATTCAGTTGATATCTCTCGATATGGGTGCCTTGCTTGCTGGTGCAAAGTACCGTGGAGATTTTGAGGAGAGGTTGAAAGCTGTTTTAAAGGAAGTCTCTGCATCCAATGGGCAGATTATATTGTTTATTGATGAGATACACACTGTAGTTGGTGCAGGTTTGGTATATTATTTTTAATTTCTATCTACCCATGAATGAAATTGTTTATTTCTACTGAATGTTTAGAAACTTTTTCAACTGTAATCTTTCTCTGAACGATCATTTCTCTATTGTCTACTTATAAATTTCTATGTTGAAATAGTGCTGGCTCAAGCTACTTCTCTGTTTTCAAATATCAAGATTATGGACAACAAGTGGTGACTTTCTCTTTTTGTTGGATGATTTTTCTCCTCGCTTAATTATTCAATATAAATTTCGTAGTTTTGTTCATGTGATGTCATTAGGGAACACTAGGTCTGGACTCTAGTGAGGTCAAAAGCACTATTGCTTCGTCAATTGTGTTTTAGGTGATCCATTTTTGAATTGAGCTTGGACCGTAGAAATCGTTAAATTATCATCCTGTTAATTTGGTTCTGGACCTTGGAAATGATTGAACCAGGTTTGTTTTTCTTGTTTTCATATCATAAAGCTGATAAAAAATGATTGATAATGTTCTTTATGTAAGCAACCGGGTAGAGAAGAAGGCATCTTTATACCCAAGATATAGCTTCTGCTTTTAGCTGGGCTTATATATCAACTAATTTAGTGAATATCACTTGGTTAAAACTTGATAATATGTTTTATTCTAAAAATTGTGCTTGTTTATGTTGGTTCTAGGAGCTACTAGCGGGGCCATGGATGCAGGGAATTTGTTGAAACCCATGCTTGGTCGGGGTGAACTTAGATGTATTGGAGCAACCACTTTGAATGAATATAGGAAGTACATTGAGAAGGACCCTGCTCTAGAGCGTAGATTTCAACAAGTATATTGTGGCCAACCTTCTGTGGAAGATACAATTTCTATCCTCCGTGGATTGCGTGAACGATATGAGCTGCATCATGGCGTTAAAATATCAGACAGTGCTCTTGTGTCAGCTGCAGTTCTTGCAGATCGATATATCACTGAGCGATTTTTGCCGGATAAAGGTAGGCTAACTTATCCTTACAACTGCAAGTTGTCTTAAATGCTTCCATTGGGTTCCTATGAGATCCTTGTGAATGTTTCTCACCTTGACAGCAGTAATTACTGAGGTCCCTTGATGTCCCGTTAGTCCCTTTTCTTCAAAGCATTTACCATCCTCCCGTAAATTTTATAAGCTTAGAGATTGCTCACCTTGACAACAATAATCTGCTCTGTTAGCAGTATTATAATAATGCTAGCATTAGCTTATTCTTCATTTTATTACTACAGTTTTTCCTTTTTCTTTGGTTATTGGTACTATTTCTACTGTCAGTACTCGAAGAAATTCTTTCTTCAGTATCACATCATAGCTTTTTACTCATTCATTTTTTGCAAGCATGTTCTGAAACACAATTTTTTTGAGCCGAGGGTCTATTGAAAACGACCTCTCTACCCCACAAAGTTAGGGGTATGGTCTGTGTTGCACCATATTCTCCCCAAACCTGTGCGATGTATGGTATTGTTATTGACTTCATTAGTTGGTGAGTCCTTTTTCACATCAAGTAGTACCTCTGGGAACTGCTACTTCTATTGAATATATAATATATAATATATATATTATTTTCAATAGAGTAGTTCATTTTGTTTTCGAAAACTTGATAAGTTTAATTAGAGAATTGTGTTTGATTTTTCTTTTGATGTGTGGAATCAGAATATGTCATTAAGGTGTGGGATGGGGAGGGAAAATCAAATCAACCTGATGGATATTAAGATCTGGGTGAGGGGGGGGGGGGAGGGGGGGGGGGGGTT
>JAJONR010014352.1:0-17905 GCA_029582245.1 Solanum etuberosum
AATATCCAACAGTTGTTGAAGGATATAGAGATGCAAATTAGATTACTGGGTCAACTAAAACTAAATCGATGAGTCGATATGTTTTCACTATTTGTGGAGGAGTAATATCTTAGAAAGCATCCAAACAAACATGTATAGCTCTCTCTACAATGCAGTCTGAATTCATAACCTTCAACAAGGCAGCTTGAAAAAATAAAGTACTTGAATTTCAAAAGGGCAAAGACACCAATTTATGTGAACCTTGATCTTGCCAAGAATAAAGGTGAAAGTCAGTCTCAATTGGATTATGGCAGAGTATTGGGAAGTTTGATATACGACATCAACTGTGCACGACTAGACATAGCCTGCGCTATAAGTAAATTGAGTCTATACACAAGTAATCCCAATCAAATTCATTGGATGGCAATGAAGAGGGTTTTGGGGTACTTAGTTGATACTCAAAACTATGCTTTGCATTACCACAAATATCCAACAGTTGTTGAAGGATATAGAGATGCAAATTAGATTACTGGGTCAACTAAAACTAAATCGATGAGTCGATATGTTTTCACTATTTGTGGAAGAGTAATATCTTAGAAAACATCCAAACAAACATGTATAGCTCTCTCTACAATGCAGTCTGAATTCATAACCTTCAACAAGGCAGGTGAAAAAGCTGAATGGCTCCGAAATTTCTTAGAAGATATTCCATTTTGGCCCAAACCAATGACCTCTATATGCATGCATTGTGATAGTCAAGCTGCAATAGGAAGGGCTGAAAGCGTTATGTATAATGGCAAGTCTCGTCGCATACGATGGAGACACAACTCTGTTAGACAACTACTCTTTGGTGGAATTATCACAATCGAGTATGTAAAGTCAAAGGATAATGTGTCGGATCAACTTACAAAAGTATAACTAGAGAGGGAGTTGAGAGATCATCAATGGGAATGGGATTATGGGCGAGGACAAGTCATCATGGAGGTAACTCTACCTAGAAGACTTGAGATCCCAAGGAGATCAAACAAAGTTATAGATGACGGTTCAACATTGTAAAAACATATTTTATGGTCCATTCTCTTGATCTGACAATGTTCAGTAACCAGGATAAAGGCATTAGGACTTTTTAATGGTTTCTAAGTTTGATACAGGTATATCAAAAAGTGTATCTACGGGATAACTCATTTAGAAATCACCTATGTAAGTGTGAATGGTAAGCCGCTTCAAGGAGAATTCGGTTAGGCCAGTTCTCTAAGCACTTATAAATCGAGACGTGTTCATGGCTGAAACGAACAAAACAATGAGAACAAAAAATAATTCTAGGGTTGATTGTGTGACATATGTTGTCTAGGTATATACCAAAGCTCGACGGTTCTAAGATATCAAATCTACCGATTGACCGAGTATATCTGATATATGTTAACTACGGAAAGTTGAAAGGGAAAGCTACTTATTGAGATGCAATTAAACCTTACTTACGAGACACAAAAGTTTTTCATGCATATATTTTAACAATAGCCATACCCCATTCATGTGGGGGATTGTTGAGCTTAAGCAAGGTGTGAATGGAAAATAAGAATGAATGAGAAATTGGAAATGTGGGGGAACCAATTTGGAGGGAAAATGAAAAGTCATTTCTCCCATATTGGTAGAAGAAAGGAAAAGAGTTTCCGTTATATTAGAAAACACTTCTTTTAACTCTTAAAGGGTTAAGTAGAAGGTGCCCCTCGCGCCGTTTTCGCTCGCTCGGCGTCGGCTTTGATGTAATTGACTGATAATTTTTTATGCAAAATTTATTTAATCAATCTCATTAATTAATTTCCTTTTTTCTTAAAAATAATTCACAATGTTAATTAATTAATAGAATTAATTTTGCATAACAATTTTTTTTTAAAATTCGCGTAATGGTAAAGTCGCTAAGAAGGGACATGTTCCTTTCGAACAGGCACTTCTTTTCCCAAAAGACACAAACGTTCTGGAAAGACATGCATGAACAGATGTGTCCACACTCTTTTCCGAACAGATGTGTTCCTTGCTGCAGCTGGCTATTAATAGAGAGACTTCTCTCATTTTTTAAACACTAAAAATATTATCTCTTCTGCATACATTTTCTTACAAATAAAATTGTCGATTGACTGAGTCTGTGTGTGCGCTCTCGTAGCTAACTTTTGAGTTCGCTGAAATTATTGAAGTTTGAGGTACCACTATTTTTTAATAGTTAATTTGTTTTATCTTGTGAGGAATTAATCTACAACCTCAGGTACTTGAGGGGATTAAATTTCTTAAGGATACACAGTGGGTTCTGTTGAATTGGATTATATTTTTTCTGTCCGTCTATATCATATTTTTTGTTTCTGTTTTTCTAACATGAATACAGGAGATAACACTTAACATTAAAAATCTTCAAATGAAGGTGTGATTGTTGTGCATAAAGATTTTTCATAAAGATTGTATTTTTAATGATTGTAAATATTAAAAAACTCGCATGTATTCTAACTTGTTTGATAAAAATTTAAGATTAGAAAAAAAAAATTATTAACATGGATCTGAGGCTACCAACCCCCATCTAATAGCTTGAGATAGTGACATTCCTCTAATTTGGCCGAGAGACTTTAGTAGACTAACATGTTCGTCAATTTTGCACAATAAACACACTTGAATGAGTTGATAGTAAATTATTTGTTTGAATTCCGATGTCTAGGAACCATAGCTCTAGTTTGATTTTAATTCTTGAGAACAAATTGTAGTTTAATCTAGTTCATAAATCCCAATTTAAAACCCACATTTGAAATTGTAGTTATCAGATCGGATTTCATTAACAAATTGTAAATTCTCTGACAACGCTCTTTGTAGGATTCAACCCTAGCCTTGTTTGGTTACTATATTTTGACAACGACCATTTTATTCCCATTTGAGGGTGTAATTGAGCGACATTAATATATTACATACCTGCTAGAACACATGAACACATATTACATGCATACATGTTAGACACTATACGCTCACATGTCGTAGGTTATTTGATTGCATATTATAGACCTTATAATAAGTAATTGTTTGTATGAAACACGCCTCGTTGGTCATTATTTTAATTGTTATCCATTTCCAAAGGTTGTAAATTTATAAGTTATTGATTAAGTGTTATAGGACTAATGCATCATAATTGAATAATCGTATGTTATAAGTGTTTTTAAATTCTAAGAGTTCATGTTTATAACAATTACGTATCCATCATGCTTACAAGATTGCCCGATAAGTTTCATATTATAGTCTATTCGCCAACTTTCTACCTATTTTAGAGGTTAGTGGTACACATGCTCCCGAATAATCGATCCACAGCTCATTTGAAGATAAGATTACATGTTCTAATAGTTTAATTTTGCACTCGGTATATGCCTAAGGACTTACATCCTCACAAGTTAAGAACCTTACAATAAATTTAGTATTAAGAATTCTATAAAATTATATGTTATAGATAGAAGGTCCTCCTTGTCACTAAAAAAAACTTAGAGAAGATGTCTCAAGCCCAAGAGAATAATCCAAATCCTTCAGTCCCACCAGATATAGACAAAACCTTCCAAAGTCGAATGAAATCACGGGTAGAAATTAAACCATCCTTTAAAAACATCTTGATTTCCATCTACCCAGTCAAGAAAGACAATATGGTACCAAAACAAATTACAGCCCGTTTATGCAAGTGGATGACATAATGTCAACTATGGATATCCCAGAAGATGTGCTCGATACGCTTAACCATGATGGAGCAACAGATAAGGGCACCTCTATCCTGTTTTCCGAAGAGGAAAAGTAGAGAATCTATCTCCCGTAGACATACTCTGTAATCATCAAACTGCTGGGTAAAAAAATAAGCCACCAACACCTTAATGGTTCGTTAATGGATATTTCTTGTCCAGAAAAAGGTGGCACCCAAATTTTGTGGCATCAGAAGCTAAAGAAAACGTGTCTACCATTTGGATAAGACTATCGGAACTACGACAAAATTCTACGACCATGCTATTCTAGCTCCAGTCTGGAGAAAATTAGGAAAACTTGTCAAAATTGATGTGTGTACTTCCACTATTTTAAGAGGAAGATATGCTCGCATTTGCATCGAGGTTCAGATGGATATCCCAGTAAGGAAATGCATCTACATTGGGCATTACAGGAGTATTGAGCCACAATTCACTAAATCACAACATATAATCCAAAGCAAATAAGGATTAAAACACCATGGACACGGATACAAATCAGGTGACAAATAAGGAAGAGAACACTATGCACACAGATGGGACCCAATCACTAAGGAGAGAGAAAAACACTACGCCTACAACCATTGAGGAAGAGACAGACCATTGGCAAGTTATCTCCTTCGAAAAGAAAAGACAAAGAGTACCGAAACGTGCAACGAAGAAATTCGATAAAACCACTCCAGGTATCAGGGTTAATTTGTTTGATGCAAACACAGGTAAGTGTCTCGAATCTAAGAACTACAAGTTTAGAATAAACTCTTCTAATTCTAATTCTGTTGATAAGGATAGCAACTAGATCCACAATAGACATACCAAACATGCTTCAAACAGTAATGAAAATGATGTTAGTAACTAACGTCATAATGACACAAAATTTTTGAATTCGGAACTGTACATAAATTAAACACAGTAAACTATCCTATTAGCCTTAAAATGACCCCTAACTTAGCCCCTATAAAGACCCCTAGCCTAAACTCTACCTTAACTCCTTCCAATCTTCTAGGAACTCCAACAAACATTACTTATGCTCAAAGTACCGGCTACGTGGCCCTTCCGGATACCACCAAAATTGACAGCTTCACTATGGTGGCGTCTATAAATCAAAAATCTTCCCCTTGTACTAATGATACAATTGTACCTCTCCTAACCCCTCCAACCGTCTTTCCAAAAGTAGAAGGAGCCGCGATACAAAAGATATATTATTAAATACTCCTAGTACACCAATACCAAAAAACATTACTTCCCTTTCTAATACAACAATATCCATTGCTATCAAATCTATATCAATAAACTTGCCATTTATTCCACAAAATTCCAAGAACTCCCTTTTTATCGCAACAAAGAAGGGTAACTCAGAGAAAGACTTTATTCTCACAAACTCACAGACCCACTCCAAACCAAACCATGGAAAACAACATAAATCCAACAAATTTCTTCCCAGTTCCCTATCCTCTGTTCCCAACAACTCTGATAATAATAGGGGAGAACACCTTTTATGCAACTCAAGATCCCCCACAAAACACATTACATTAATCATGGTTGGAAGTGGGAATTCAGGACCATGCTCTATCCTTCTCAGCCATAGTAGAGGGGTAAGAGGTAGTGAGAGTATCTCACAACCCCACATTCCTAGCTCAGGTAGTCTCTGAGGGAATGAGATTGGCATGGGAAGACTACAACCAACATGTTTGGATGACATTGTCTTTACATCTCTCGGTGTATTTACAGACCCCCCCCCCCCCGCCAAATACATTTTTATCTCTTCCCAACTTGGGAGATGCCACTTTTCAACCATTTGCATCAAATACAGGTCCAAGACTTATTCCTAAACCCATGACCCTTCTTCTCTCAACAAGCCCAGGAAGTAGCACTAACCCCATAGACCACTCAGATGGAGGGACATGAGATGAATCCAGGAAATATGGTGATGGAAAGAACCTTCAACAGGGGAGCGGAGGGACTGAACATGAATATTCCCAACCACATAGCGTCATCCTCCCAGGTAACACCTCAAACTCATTCCCCCCTTCCCCCGATAGTCGTAGATCCAAGCGTAGAACCTAATCCAAGTATTCGGGAACTAAAAGAGGCGATGAAATTGATGAGAGCAACTCGAATAGAAATATTGGTGTTAAAAGAAGTAAAAGTAATGTTGTTCAAAGAAATTTACCAGAAAAATGCACTCTAATATGTCCACCAAACTTGAGGAAAGCCTCCCTGGACATTCGTGCTCCTCGCTCCTTGGGAATAAGAAATTTCTTAGTTGTTATGAACCCAACACTGAGGATTTGGACCCCCTCAGATGCAACTTCGGTAACAATTATAGTCCCACCAAACCTGAATCAATTGATGAACTTCATAGTTTGGAATCGTAGGGTCTGTAATGGGCCAGACTTTAGGAGGAACATTAGATCTCTAATTGATTGTCATATATCCCCCTAGTAGCTTTAGTCGAAACAATAATTAAAGACAACCAGGCGCTAATAGAAGAGTTTCCATTCACCAAATTGATAGAAGCACCATCTATGGGCAACTCTCGAGGACTAGTCACCCTATGGGATGACAACCTCCTGGATGTGGATTATATTGAAACTTCAGGACAAGAAATTCAAGTTATGGTTAAGATACACTCTACTAATGTTTTTTGTTATTTACCTGTATAAATGCTAGCACTGTTAGAAATAAACTAATATCTCTCTGGAAAATCTCAAAATATAAAAAACCAATAAAAATGTAAGCTGGCTAATAAGAGGTGATTTTAACGAGCTAATGTGTAGCTCTGACAAAGGTGGAGGTAGATCAGTAAATAGACCTCGTATTATTGACTTTTGGGATATGGTTAACTATTGTGAATTGATTGATATGGGCTTTAGGGTGGGGGGGAGTACACATAGCTAAATAAGTGCTCTAAAGATAAAAATAAACTCATACAAGAAAGACGTGACAATTTTTTTTGCAAATAATGAATTGCTCGAAAACTTCCCAAATGTGCAAGTACACCACTTATCGGGTACTCACTTTGACCATTGTCCTCTACTACTCTCCCTATTTCAGAATAGGATAGTACGTCGATATAAGATGTTCCGCTTGGAAACTATGTGGATCACCAATCCCGAACTCATTGACATCATTAAAAGGTGTTGGGTTGGGCATGATAACATAGTAAACACCATCTAGGAGTTTGAGTTTAGAGTTACCTCTTGGAACAAACATTCCTTTGAAAATATTTTCCATAAAAAAGAACTCTATTAAAACGCATTGGAGTTATACAAAAAACACGTAGTTGTGCAACCAGTCGCTACCTCCAGGACTTAAAAGTAGAGCTAACACAAGAATATAACCATGTTCTGAGAATTGAAGAGAAATTCTGGAAATTAAAACCAAGAATAAACTGGCTAAATGACGGGGATTCAAATACTAGATTTTTCCACACTACAACCTTAAATAAGAGAAGAAGAGATAGGATAATGGCACTAGTTAATGAGGTCGGGTGACTGGATGTATGACCTACCAAGCATCCTAGTGGAAACCTATACTATTTTAAAAAGCCTATTAGGCACGTCAATGAAGGAAGTGTGCTACAATTGGATATTCATGCCAAGTAATGATTCTATCCCTATGATCCCATTAGACTTAGGTAATCTACCCACAAACATAGAGATAAAAAAGGTTGTGTTTTCTTTCCAAGGCTTAAAAGCACCAGGCCCCGATGGCCTACATCCCTACTTTTACCAAAATATTGGGACTAAAGCCTTCAGAGACGAATATATACCTATGCACTTAAATACGATGCATGTCTGTTTAATTCCCGAAGTTAAAGGAGCAAATACACTTAGTGATTACATGCCCATAAGCCTCTGTAACAGAACCTACAAAATCATTACCAAAATAATCGCAAATAGACTGAAGCCCATTATGAATGATCATGTAGGTCCATACCAATCGAGTATTTTACAAAAATGACAAGCCATAGACAATGCAATAATAGTACAAGAAACCGTATCTCACTTCAGAAAAATGAAAGGAAAAAAGGCAAACATGATGATCAAAATAGACTTAGAGAAAGCTTTCGATAAATTAGAATGGGGCTTCATACGTGAGACCCTTCTATACTTCAAACCTCCTCCAAAACTTATCAACTTAATCATGTTATGTGTCTCCTCAAGTAGTGTAGGAATCTTAGTCAATGGAGATCGTACTGATTATTTTGAACCCTCAAGAGGTATTAAACAAGGTGACCCCCTCATACCTTAAATTTTCATCCTTTGCCTGAAAATGTTATCTCATAAAATTGAGAGAGAAGTACACAAGGGGAATTTGTGTCCTATTAGAATATCCAAGAGAGGTCCAAAGATGTCCAATCTATTTTTTGCAGATAACCTAATACTTAAAAGTAGGGAAGACCATGGAAATGCTGAAAGCATCCATGAAGTACTTTTGGAATTCTAAAAAACAGTCGGGACAAACCATCAACTATTCAATATCAAAAACGTTTGTCTCAAAAAACTGTACGAAAGACCTAAAAAAATGATATATCGACAATACTAGACAATAAAGTAAGTAACACTGTTGGGAAATACCTGGGATTCCCAATATTTACAAAGAAACCAATACTAGCTACGAGACTACCAATTCATTATAATATAACCTCAATCAAAAACTAACAGGATGGAAAATGAGGTTTCTCAATATTGCAGGTAGGACAACACTGAAAAAATAATGTTTAGCCAATACACCTACACATGTAGTGCAATACATCAAACTACCGTCCTTATCAAAAAAATGATTGATCGAATATGAATTAATTTCATATGGGGATCAACGAGTGATAAAAAGAAATTACATATGCTAGATTGGAATATTCTAACAAGAAGCAAAGGAACGGGATTAGGAGCTCAAAAAACAGAATAAAAACTTAATCTCTCCTAGCAAAGCTAGCATGGAGAGCATACAACAACCCATATTAACCACGGGCTTCATTACTAATCAATAAATATTGTCCTAAGGGTATGAAAACATCCAGACTCAGCACAACTTCTTCTCCTAGCAAGATCCGAAAGGACCTAACCAATGGCTGGGGTGTTTGCCTGACAGGAATAAAATGCAATATAGGAAATGGAAAATCTCTGGACTGTTGGAACGATAGATGGCTTAACAATAATAAAACACTAAGAGAACTTATCCACGGACCACTCATGAAATAAGAATAAAATATCCAAGTTGAGGACATCATAACTCCAAATAGGAAATGGGATTTAACCTCTCTATCTATCGACCTTCACTGTTCCATAAAAGAAAACATCCTTAATACATATTTTCCATCAAATTCAGGGGCTAGGGAAAAACCTTTTTGGAGTCCAAATCCAAAAGGAGTGTTGAAAACTAGCTCAGTATAACTCTTCTTAATGAACGAAGGAATTAACCAAACTGAGAGGAAAAATCCCCCCAAATGGATCTAGTCTATGAAATGCCCAAATAAGATAAAATACTTTACCTGGCTTTGCAAATGGTAGATTACCAACACACTCCTTTCTTCAACAAAGAGGAATTATAGATGATAAGTCATGCTACTTCAGTAAGGAGACTGAAACAATTAAACATATTTTTCTCAATTGCTTGATTTTACGTAAACTTTGGGAGGAACTAGGCATTATCGAAAGTATAGACAGAATCAATACAGAACAAGGGAATAACTGGTTGGAATTCCTATAAAGTATGAATCTAATCATAAACAAATCTGTTAAATGGGATCAAGCTTTCTCTTTCTTATTGTGGAACATCTGGTTAGCCAGGAATGATAACTACCACAACAAAAGAAAAGGCAACATTAACATCAGACATACATACGTCCACGTGATGGAATACATAAGTTTAACTAACCAACGTGCTGAGACACCCAAATCAACAATAACTTATGTCAGCTGGGAACCTCCGGATAAAAAATACAAACTCAACACAGATGGATCTGTTGACCATATCTGATATGATTCCAAATCATATCTATTGTGCAAGATATGATATGATATTGTGCTAGAATCATTCTTGTACCTTTGTATATAAATAGTGGATAGTTTATCAATTGTAAAGCGGAGAAATACAGAATAGTTTTAAATTATTTTTGGTCTCTGATTTCTCAATTGTTATCATGGTATCAACAGCCTAATTTTTTTTTCCAGAAACTAGTTTAATGTTCTCCCTATTGTTGTTTGATTCTATCATCAGATTTCTCTTGTCTTTCTAATGGAATCACATTCTCACGACATGTTGTCTATCAAATTTGATGGAAAAAATAATCCGATGTGGGAATTTTATTTCCAGATCTTTTTTCGAGGGAAAAGCTTGTTTGGAATCTTGGATGGATCAACAACTGAGCCAAATGAAGAAAAGGAAATACAGGTTTGGCACGCTAACAATGCTCGTGTAATTTCGTGGATCCTTAATTCTATACATGCAAATGTTGCACTCAGTCTGCGTCCGTTCAACTTGGTAGCAGAGATGTGGAAGCATCTCAAAAAGGTATATTCTCAATGTAATGATGCTCGGGATTTTTATTTGGAACACATTCTTTCGGAATACAAACAGGGAGATAAGACATTCAGAGTTATTATTCGGGACTTATGGTAATCTGGTCAGAACAAGACCAAAGCTTTGGTGGAAACCTTTCTTCCACAGGCTTCAAGGAAGTTATGTTGGAGAGGAAGAAGACTCGAGTTGTCCAATTTCTCATGAAATTGAGACCTGACTTTGAGCCTATTAGAGCTAACATTCTTAATAGAGAAACTCTGGCATCCATGGATTTATCCTACACAATTGATGCGGCTATGTATATATCAAAAGGTACCCATAAATCATATAATCAGAGCTCATTTCAAAAGTCTGGCCCATAATGCTTTGAGTGCAAAGAGTATGGCCATATTGCGTCACATTGCAAGAAAAGAAACACATGCAATTATTGTAAGAAGCATGGCCATATAATTCTGGAATGCAATCGACGCCAAAACACAAACCAAGCACAAAACTTATCAAGCGTCTGAAGCTTATGTGAGTCAAACAGAGATCACACCATTTTCTTTGGATCCGGAAGCACTTCAAAAGATGATACAAGATTTAGTTGCAGCTGCTCTCCCCGGGGCTTTTCTAGTGCTCTCACTGTTGCCTATACTGGTAAGAATTTAAATAAGAATTCATAAGTTTTGCATATAGATTCGGCTGCGTCTAACCATATGATAGGAGATATCCATAATTTACATTCTTTATCAACTCCATCAGAAAATCATCTTATTTTCACAGCCAATGGCGATACTTTACTTGCCTCTAAGATTGGAAAATCATCTTGCTTCACTAATGTCCTTTTTGTGCCTAAACTTTCTGTTAATCTTATTTCGGTTGGACAGTTGGTGGAACAAAATTGTCTTGTTGTTTTCTCACGTCTTGGTTGTGTTGTTCAGAATCTGGAGACAGGGATGGTGATCGCCAAGGGTCGTAAAGTTGGGAGAATGTTCCAGTTGTCCATGTACGAAACACCTCACCATACATGTTATTTGTCTGCCACTAAAGGAGACATCACTCACTCAAATAAATTGTGGTACTTGTCGCATCATCATCTTGGACATCCACATGCTCAAAAACTTTCTTCCATGTTATAATATTATCTTCATTTGAATAAGAAGTCATGGGATTTTTCATCAAAATTGCCTTGTGAAAATTGTGCTAAATCCAAAAGTCATAAACTGCCTTTTCCTTGTAGTACTACTTCATACAACTCTACTTTTGATTTGATTCACAGTGATATATAGGGTCCTGCACCAATTTCATCTAGATTGGGGTATCGATATTTTATCTTTTTATTGATCATGTTTCTCGATATACATGGGTGTTCTTTTTTAGAAATGAAAGTGAAATTCCTAAAATGATACAACAATTTGTCACCTATGTTGAGACTCAGTTCAATAAATGAATCAATTTTTTTTGATCTGATTCAAGTTGGGAATACATGAAGTCAGAACTCAAAGATTTTTTCAAAGAGAGAGGCATTACTTCGCAACACTCTTGTCCATACACACCTGAGAAAAATGGGGTTGTAGAAAGAAAAAATAGGCATGTTCTGGAAATCACATTAGCTCTTCTTGATACATCAAATGTTCCTAAAATATTTTTGGTTGAAGCCATCCAAACTTCTGCCGATTTAATAAACAGACACACCATTACCATTAACAAAGATGATAGTCCATATTCCATTCTTTTTGGTAAACTCCCTAATTATTCTCATCTAAAAGTTTTTGGTTGTGTGTGTTTTATCCATTTACCTAGACACGAACGTCATAAATTATCTGCTAAAGCTGTGAGGTGTGTTTTCCTGGGCTATAATGATGTTCAAAAGGGCTATGTTTGTTATGATTCTTCTAGACGACAGTTGTCGGTTTCCAGACATGTAATTTTCTTTGAGCATCTGTTTGATTACCCTATTACCTCTTCAATAAAATCAGACTCTGTCTCCTTTCTGTACAAGTTTTAGAATCAGCAGGTACAAAATCCAACATCTCCCGACGAAGACCCTAATGGCATTACTGATGATCCTGGTCTATCAGATGCATTCCCTACGGATAATTCAGGTAATAGTACTTTGTCACATAATTCATTGAATACCTCTTTCACTGACTCATCTGACAACAATGATTATTCTGATGGTTACCTGTCCCAAGTGACCAAATAAATTCTTCCATTCCTTCTCTTCGTCACTCTGAACGTAAAACATCTGCCCCAGATCGATATGGATACTCTCCAGGTAGATACAGTAGATCGTATGCCTTACTTGATACTTTGAATTTTATTTTTGTCCCAACTACTTACCAACCGGCATCAAGTCATGACTGCTGGAAAAAGAAACTGGAAGAGGAATTTTCAGCTTTAGAAGAAAATTATACATGGGATTTGATATCCAAACTGGGTGAAGCTTCTGTTATTGGGAGCAAATGATTTATTCCGTGAAAAGGAAGTTTCATGGCACATTGGAGAGGTACAAAGCTCGACTATTAGCTCAAGGATATAAACAAGAATATGGCTTGGACTATGAGGAGACTTTTGCTCCAGTTATAAATATGATGACAATTTGTGTGTTGCTCACTATACATCCATCAAACGGTGGAAACTTCATCAAATGGATGTGAAAAATGAATTTTTGCACGGTGAATTACATGAGGTTATATACATGAAGCCTCCTCCAGGGTACAACCAAGGTCAACCAAGCTTCGGAAATCTCTTTGTGGTCTCAAGCAAGCACCACGTGCATGGTTTGAGAAGTTTTGATCTACCATCATAAATGCTGGATTTTCTCAATCTGTTTCTGATTATTCATTATTCATCCGGCACTCCAATACTGGTATGACAATTTTACTATTGTATGTGGATGATATGATTATAACAGGCAATGATGAGAATGGGATTGTACAACTCAAGAATCTTCTTAATGCAACTTTCAAAATGAAGGACCTTGACAGGTTAACATATTTTTTGGGATTGGAGGTTGAATATTTGCAGGATAGTATCATGCTAAGACAAAGGAAGTATGCAGAGGATCTTATCACACAAGCATGTCTAAGTGATCAGAAGGTAGCTCACACACCTTTGGAGATCAATGTGAAGTACAAAAATGATGAAGGTGACCCTCTTGAAGAACCAACATTGTACAGGAGGCTCATTGGTTGTCTAATTTATTTGATAATAACAAGACCTGACATCTCTTATCCAGTTCAAGCCTTAAGCCAATTTGTTACAAATCCTTGCTAACATCATTTTTCTTCCCTCCTCAGAATCATTCGCTATGTTCGGAGTACAATTAATCGAGGTCTTTTCTTTCATTCAACATCATCTCTAAATCTCGAAGTGTATGCAGAAGCAGATTGAGCATGATGTCCAAACTCTCGAAAGTCTATGACAGGATGGAGTATGTTAATTGGATCATCACCTGTCTCATAGAAGTGCAAGAAGCAGCCAAGAATTTCAAAATCATTAACGGAGGCAGAATATAGATCAATGTCAGCTGTATGCTCTGAAATTGTGTGGACACGTCGAATGATGGAAGAACTTTATATCTCTATTGATGGATTCACTACATTACATGCTGACAATACTAGTGCAATACAAATAGCAACAAATACGGTCCACCATGAGAACACAAAGCACATTGAAGTGGACTGCCATTATATTTGAGAACTTGTTGTTGATCAAGTCATTAGTCTTCGACATATCACGTCGTATGATCAATTGTCAGACTTGTTTACAAAAGCGATGACAAGGAGCAGACACCAATTCCTATAATCCAAATTAATGCTTCTAGATAAGTAGCATCAATTTGAGAGGGGATGTTGACCATATCAGATATGATTCCAAATATCTGATATGATTCTAAAACATCCAGGACAATATTCTAATTTAACTAAGCACAATCACACTATTGATATTGTGCAAAATATGATATGATATTGTGCTAGAATCATTCTTGTACCTTTATATATAAATAGTGGATAGCTTATCAATTGTAAAGCAGAGAAATACATAATAGTTTTCAACTCTTTTTGGTCTCTGATTTCTCAATTGTTATCAGGATCCACGAATACAGAATCTCAAAATGGGGGAGTAGGAGGAGTGATTCAAGATTAGCAGGAAATTAGATATTGGGTTTTATGGAAAACCAATATTCTTCTTCCCCCCATCATGACCGAACTATTGGCCTTGCTATAAGGACTAAAAATAGCTCATCACCATAACTTAATACCATTAGAAATAGCCATAGATTGTGTTGAAATTATTAGATACTTAAAGGAAGACCATCCACCCTATATTAGTATGTTGTCTGAGTGCAGGGATCTAATATGGCGGCTGGAGAACCCTCTGATGCAGCATAGCAACCGGGAAACGAACAAAGTGGCAGATATTTTACCTAAAGAAGCATCCAAGTTGGATAAGCTGAACTCCTTTTTACTATGGACAATTCCACCATTGTTTGTCATCGGGAAACTAGAAGAAGACAAAGTTGGAACTTCTTTTGTTAGGAATGATAAGCCATATAGTACTAGTATGTATTGTAATCTACAATTAACACACTTTACTAACTTTAGCAGTAGTATTAGTCTACCACTTCATTGTAATGACGCATATTAAGTTATAATATATTGAATCCATTTTGTACCAAAAAACAAAATTATTATTAAATGACCTTCGAGTGAACATTATAAATTCTACGCCATTGGGATGCATATATGTCGTATCCTATTCTATATAGGTAACGTTAGTGTCGCTCTCTTAAGTTACAATTTGTTTCATACGGTGATTATTGAGAATTTTTCAATAATGGCTTTATTGTTATGTTAGGTATCACCACATCTAGGTTAGTTTTAATTGATTTTCAGTTTTGGGATGGTCATATAAAGAGGAAACTCTGTCGATATTTAGAAAGAATTTGTCACGACTCAACATCACAAGTCGTGATGGCACCTATGTTCCCAACCGATAGGTAAGCCAACCCAATACTTTTACCAATTCAATTAAATAATTAATGTAGAAAGATAAGCGGCAACATAATATCCAAACACTAATTCAATTATAAGTATAAAGTGCGGAAACCTAAAATACCACCCCAAGATTTAGTGTCATAAGTACAAGAGCTTCTAAAGTCAATACAAGTCTCTAATTATTTAACAAGTCTAAACATAAGAAATGTCCTATCAGAATACCAACACGACCTAATAAATAGAGATATATGAATGCATGGGCCGCAGAATATCTAAGAAGCTCACCACAACTCCAAGATAATCCAAACTCAGACTTAAGCTCCAAGAAATGCGCTCAAATTTGAATACAATCTGCACCACAAAAGAGTGCACCAAGTGTAGTATGAGTACGAAACCACGTGTATCCAGTATATCTCATAGACCGACAACGAAAAAGTAGTGACAGGGGTGTATACGAAAATAATTCTTTAATTTTACAAGTCCACCTTATACTTATCAACCAAGTTTCCATTAAATTGGGATAATCAATGTCACATAATGTCCAACTTCAATAAACCACATACTCAAACAAAAATGGAGGATGTAATGAGATGCAACGCAATGCAATGTGACACCATGAAATGATATGCCTCAAATGCTTAGTACTCTCTCAACCGTATATACATGATACTCCTCGAAAATATATCGAGAGTTCATGAACCATGGGGGACTCGCGAGGTCCATATACCGACACGGACGATCTCCACGTGTCTGTGCGGACGATCTCAACGCACTATCATAAAATCAAACCATTTTCACACGGACGATCTCCACCTGCCTAAATTATAATCATAACTTTTCCCTCGCACGAACGATCTCCACGTGCCCAAATTATAAATATAACTCGATCTCAACACGGATGATCTCCACGTGTTAGACCTTTTCTCACACTCAATCTCTTGTCAATGCATGTACACAATATGGTATCAATAAAAAGGGATAATGCAACATCTCAATAAATCAAATGTCCCTATGACATATAATCACCTCAATTATCACAATTATACGGGTTCAATAAAGAAACACAACCACACAAAAGAAATCAAGTCACTAAATACATCAGCTAATGTCCATATGCCTTGGCATTCTCAAATTACAATCTATCATATTATAGTAATAAACTTTCCCTTTAATAACACCGATACTCGTACCAATGCCCGTCACACCATTGGTACGAGACCCCCATATTTCGCCCTTACCCATTGTCTATTCCATTTTTATTCTTTAATTATAAAATGTCCCTCAACGAAATCTAGGAAGTCTTAACATACCTTGAATGCCGAACACGTGTCATGAATCTTCAAGATTTTGCCTTTCCTTTTCCTAAGCGTCATAATGTTTCCGATCTATCAAATATGCAATCTTCGTATGCAATAGCCACCCCTATTACTATAGGTCTAGCCTAGATCCAAAAACTCACCCTAATCTATATTTAAATTAATAAATCTTTGTTCCAACTAAATATGTCAAGTCTCATATTCCTAAAGTTTAAGCCTAGGGTTAAATCTCAATTTACCAAAATACCATAATTCTAATGATATTTATATAATACAATATAACCAAAATTTGATTGCCTATATTAAAACTTCAACAACAAAGTAATAACTATAAGAAAAATTCTAAAATTTTAAAGAACTAGTTACATAACCTGTAGCCTTAACCACGACAAAAAAAAACAATAATAATAATAATAAACAAGCAGAAATACATAGAATCCCATTAATGTACAACACCTTGTTTTGCCAATGATTAGCCCATCACCCACTCCTTCTATCCTAATCATTATATTATCATTACCTATAACTATTAACCTTCAATTCAAGTATCATAAATCCTTAATTATTCCTCCAAATCGTGGAAGCAACATTAGCGAAAAACAAATTAGCTTCCTTGTCCAGCAATTTAGATAGTCATTATAGGTTGTCATCTATTCACATGTATAGTACGTTATAGAAAATTTAAGACTATGAACTAATTGTTTACTTACCTAAAATCTCACGTTTGATGTTTTCCTCTCATGTTCGTACGCTCACGGCGATCCGTTCTGTCCTTTTCTTTACATAATAATTATAAACCAAGTACGAAATCCCACTAATTTATTTAATATATATGGTCCAAGTAATATAAGCTATTAGATAAATTATTGGCCATTAATTATCAACTAAAATTAATTATAAAAAAAACTTTTCGTCAATTAAATAACCACAGTTAAGCAAATAGTTCAAAATTCCTATTTAATATTTGCGGAAAGAGACTTTTATTATAGAAAGATGTCTACTTTTCAGAACGACCTAGCGGGTCGTTACATTATCTACTACTAAAACAAACGTTTGTCCTCGAACGGTAAAAAAAGAAGAAGCAATTGAACGCTTAGAACAAATGGGGATATTTGATCCACTTATCCGATTCGTACTCCTAAGTAGCCTCCTCAATTGAATTATGATTCCATTGAACCCTTACTGAAACGATTTCTTTCCACCTCAACTTCCAAATTTGCCTATCAAGATTTCTATTGGCTCCTCCTCAAAATTCAAATTTTGATCAAGTAATATTGAATCCTGTTAAATCACATGAGCACCATTCCGATGATACTTCTTCAGCATCAAAATATAAAATATAGGATTAACA
>JAJONR010014353.1:0-13490 GCA_029582245.1 Solanum etuberosum
CAAGAGGAACTGTTTCCGAAAGGTTGCAACCTTTCAGAAACCACACGACCATTTATGAAAGTTTGCAACCTTTCAAACGGTCATGGCTGTTCCTGAAAGTTGCAACCTTTTAGAACAGTCATCTCCAACGGCGGGAAATTCAAATTAAAAAGGAAAAATATTTTAAATAAAACGGGTCGCGCGTATCCGAGTAGGATCGGAACGTTTCGGTTAATTAACTAAATAATTGAAACGTTTTGGCTATTTAATTAATTAAGTAAATAATTAAACAAACTTTGTCCAAAAATAATCTCTCGATCATTTTCCAAAGTCAAAGCCAAAGCCAAAGCCGAATCCGAAGACGGCGCGAGGGGGGTCCCTCTTTCCAACCCTTTTAACAACTAATAGAAGTGTTTCTCTATTTAAACACTTCTATTTTTCTTTCCACCACCAATGAGGGAGAAATGCCTTTCCTTAAAGCATAAGAGAAACTTTTCCAATTACTCTTTTCATCTTCCCTCCATTTCCCATTAACTCTTGCTATATCCAACACTAACATCTATATCCTTTAATTTTGGATGTGAACAAATAGACATTGGGACATACAATGCATTACAGACGTATGATCATTACACTTCAATAGGGTTATTCTTTAAACTTGTATAAAATTAAACAAATAGATACATTCGTCTTACATGACATCCTACCTGTATTAATCACATAAGATACATGTGTTTACTTGTTCAATTTTATATAAATTCAAATGCTTAGTTGTGCGCATCCAAAATTAGAGGACGTAAATAATATCCAAAGTCAAATTGAATGACATGTATATGGATTATCCCTAAAATCTACGTATATTTTATCCGTCTCCTATTATAAATCAACACCATGTGGTATAATAACCTTTGAGCACGACAAAAACTTGAAAATTGTTGGCGTGATTGCTTTAATGGAAAAAAATTGTGATACAAAACACAAATGTCAAACAATTATTGGTTAATTTGAAAACAGAAGTCGCAAAATTACGATTTTGTCCTACACACAGCACTCTGTCCCCCTTCCCTTCCACTCAACACTTCTCTCTCCACTGTATCTCCAATTTCACCCTATAAAGCTAGAGAGAGAGAGAGAGAGAGAGAGAGAGAGAGAGTAAAACCAACACCATTGTTGACATACCTGCAGTTCACTCACCATTGTTAGGGTTTTCTTAAAGAAAAAACAAAGCTATTTTCATTCGTCTGGGAACTGACACAGAACCTGAAAAAACAAAATGTTGGTTCAGAATTAAACTGAATTTGAACGATCTAGCTAACATATTGAACATATATGCCTTCACATTGCTAGGGTTAGTTCTAATTTCCACTACTTTGTTACTGTTTTTTACGATTAAATGTTAATTGCTAGGGTTCTTTTAGTTGTTGATGTTCATGTGCTTGAGGGCTAGTGGCTCATGGTTCAAAATTTGGTGGATAATGATATTGCGGAGTTCAAAGTTGTGAGGTGCACTAATACACATATCACAAGCTGCAATTTTTTTGTGCTTATTAGATTAGTTGTTTGGATTTAGCTTATCTAAAAGTTGTGAAGTTTTGGAAATTTATTGCATACTTGTTTTATTTATATGGTTGTTACGCATTGGATTTGGCTAATTTGAAATTTGTTGGGTTTTCTATATCTAAACAGCTTGGAAATTAAAGGTTCTGATAGGAGGAAACTAACTGATAGAAAAACCAAAATGCTGGTTCAGATATGAACTGAATAGGGACAATCTAGCTCGGTTAGTGAAGATCTCCGTTTTCGCATTGTTAATGTCAGTTCTTGTTTCTGCTGTTCTCTCACTTTCTTTTCCAATTGTATTTGTATGTTCCACAAGTAATTCAATGGGTTGTTATTTTTCAGTTGCTCAAGAAAGCTAATTACTTTGCAAATTCAATTACCTCCTCCTTGAACTTTGCTTATCTAGGACTTTTCTATGAGAAATGCTAACTTATTCTGCTTGTTATATTTATACGGAATTTCACATTGCGTTTTTCATTTGAAATTTGGTTTTTCCTATAACCAAATTTGGCATTTGATAATTGATACTGACGATTTATATCTAGCCAAGTGCTACTAGTTTGGGATTTAGGCATAGCTGATTGACTGCTGTATAACCTGATCTGAATGAATTTCACATTAATAGTATGCCATATCAACTCTTGCTTTAATAAAATTCTACTTGTCATGCACATTCTGCTTAAAATCACCTATTTTCGAAGTAATATCTATCATCTTGTAAAAGATTATATCTTGAAATTATTCATTCTCTTTATTCATCATGAGATATATTTATTTCCTTTTTTGTTTGCTTATGAAACTATCCAATACTCACTCTGTCTCTCAAGCTTATTTAAACTCACAAAGTTGCTGTTCTTCTGTATATATATTTGGGATTCTATTTGTTGCTCACACTTATTCTTGATTTTTCCTGAAATTTAAGAGGCATTGAGGGTATATATGAAAGAAGCCAGAAGCCAGTCTGAAGATTCTACTATCTTAGTCAAGGAGGGGAGGGAGAAGATGGAATCCAGTATGCTGCTTGATTATGCGGTTTTCCAGCTGTCACCAAAACGCTCTCGGTGAGTGATAGCTATGCATTTGTTGCACTTATGGAGAAATTTTGTTAATTTTCTTGATTTCTCTCATTTATTATGGTAAATTGCTTGGGCAGATGTGAATTGTTTGTTTCCAGTGATGGTAATACGGAGAAACTGGCATCAGGATTATTAAAGCCGTTTGTGACCCATTTAAAGGTTGCAGAAGAACAAGTTGCATTGGCAGTTCAGTCTATAAAGCTTGAAGTTAAAAGGTGTAAAAATTCTGAAACATGGTTCACAAAGGGAACTCTAGAAAGGTAATTACCCATCCTGCTTGTCCAGGAGAAACTGGGAAAATGAAGAGTGATGTGATTGATCGCAGATGTCACATGTATTCCAGGTTTGTGAGGTTTGTTAGCACACCAGAAGTTTTGGAGCTTGTAAATACCTTGGATGCAGAAATGTCTCAACTTGAAGCTGCCCGGAGAATATATTCCCAGGTAATGAACTGTCATTGTTAACTGTCATATACAAGTCACTTAACTAATTGGTAAAATTATAACTTTCTTTTTCCTTTATTTCAGGGAGAAGGGTATCAGTTTAGTAGCACAGGTATGAATGCCCGATAACCTATCTGTATTGGTTAAAGAACGTTCCTCTGGCTTATGGGCATTTTGGGTGGTCTTGAACGCCTTTACAACATCTGATGAACATTAATTTCGATAAGCGTTCCTGGTTTCTTTAGTTATTACTTAATAAGCTCTCTTTATTTAAACTCTAGTGTGTTATAAATGCTGTACCAAGTTTGTTGTTCCATTATATATGTGTGTCAAATTTGGTTATTAGGTTTGAAATTCAGGACTCACTTTTATTTGAAATTACTGTATTTACTCGCTACTTCTGTGGCTCTCTATTGGTTTTCTCTGACGTTGCTATTGGTTTCATAATTCTTCCAGGAAGTGGTGGATCTGGAGTTACAGTAGCAGCTGATGCAACAAAGTATACCCTCTTTTTGCCTTTTCATGCATGGTTGCTTATAGTATTTGTTGCTTTATTTCATGTTCCCTACTGCCTGTTTACACAGGAAGGAGTTATTGCGAGCTATTGATGTGAGGCTTACTGCAGTACGGCAGGACTTAAGTACAGCTTCTTCTCGTGCAGCAGCTGCTGGTTTCAATCTAGACACAGTATCAGAACTTCAAATGTTTGCAGATCAGTTTGGTGCCCATCGCTTGAAGTAAGGATATCTTACGCCTTTCTTTGTGCATTAGCTTCTTTCAAACCTTCCTTCCTCCGCCTATGTCTGTCCTCATGAGAAGTTAGTCTAGGGTTCAATCTACCCCAATATCCTAATTGTTGTTGTTTAAGCTAGGATGGCATGCTGATCCAATTGCCTATTTGCACAGTAAGTGTCCACAGTCTCTTGGTGTGCTTATTGTGTTTAAATTAGCTGGTTACTCATTAGAAAGTTTGGAGCTGTGTGGCTGAATTCTGGTTTCAGATTGTCTGGGACAATGACAAATAAATCCTTGAACTCGTTCAAGTTCCTAACTGATAAAAGCCAAAGTTGTCTAAAGATGACCTGAAATATATCTAAGTAATACCAATTTTGTTCTCATTTAAACAACACACCTGTTTTAAGTTGTGGTGCCTGGTTTTAAAGGGCTTGGATCATGTTAAGTATCCACAATGAGACTTAGCAGTTCGTCTGACTTTCTTCTTTTGATAACGGTGATGTAACTTGTGTGCACCTCGATCATTCTATTGGGTACTTGCACTCTCCTATTAATACAGGTTCCAGGTAACTCTACCACTAAAGCTTAGGCAGATGAGAAGAAATTAGTTTGTTTGATTTAACCAAGAACAATGCACTCTCAAATCCGGGTAGATGGATATTGCTTAGTAGTCCCATACCACCGTTTCATATTAGTCATCATTTGAAGTCCATATTTTACATTTTCATCTATCATACCATTACCCTAGCACATTGTGCCGTGATATCCAAATTCTTTACACTTAGGCACCACAATCCCATTTATACTTCATTCTTTCTAGGCGGAATCCATCGGCAACACCCTAAAGTTGGCACGACTTTTCACTTAGACACCTCACGTAAGCCTTGTCCTTGAAAAGTCGTGCCAACTTTAAAATGTACAAGGCTAAATAATTACAGTTTTAGTGAATGATAAACGAAGATGAGGTGCATAAAAAGGTTATACTCAAGAATTTTTGAAAACAAATGAAAAGCATGTAATTGCAAAACTAGAGATCAACATTTTGACAACACTTTGGATGACAAATAAACAATTTGAAGTTAACAATGGACATTGTTCACAAGAGTTAAAGAAAGAACTCCTTTTTTGTGACAATGGTGGTGTTGGGTCAACTTGCGTACACCTCGACTATTCCACCATGTACTTGTATGTAATAATGTTTCTTGACAAGTGGCTTAAATAGCAATAAACTTTTACTATTTGGAAGTCTTGGCTCACCAAAACATGTGACCAAATGATCATCTCTGGACATAGGGAGAGATGGAAAATCATCCCAGCTGTATTTGGTGGTCAACGTGGAAAGAAAGGAACCTTAGATGTCATCAGAACAAGAGCAACACTATCCAGAAGATGAAGATGAATTGTCTTGTGCTGTTTCATTTTTGGTGTAAACAGGAGTATATGGAAGATCTGGAATCAGTTGTGAATGTCTTAGGATCCCTGTAATTTTTGTCATAGGATTGAAGATCTTCCTTTATACTCTCTTTAATCTGTAATTAGGAATCTGTAACATGTTGTGGCAGGTTTTGATTTTTTGGAAATAGAAATACAAGTTGTTACCGTCTCAAAAAAAAAAAAACATGTGGCCAAATGTAATGAACAACATATCTGGTGTAATCCCACTAGTAATCTGGAGATGGTAGGATGTGTGCAAACCTTACCCCAACCTTTGTGGGGTAGAGAGACTATTTTCAATAGATTCTTAGCACAATGTTGCATTACCAAAACATGTTAGAAAGAAAAAAATAACGGCAACAAAATGGCAAAATAAACACAACAATGAAGCAATAGATAACAGATAAAAAATCGATGTAAAGATATTACACAAGTACTAAATGGTAATACTACTAATAAAGAGAAAGGAGAAGAGGAGACTAGCCCCCTCTCTCTCCCACACAACACTCGGCTACTTACTAACCTTCTATCCTAATCCTCGACTTCCAAACTTATTATCAAGGGTCATGTCCTCACTAAGTTGGAGGTGCGCCATGCCTTGCCAAATCACCTCCCTCAACTCTTCTTCGACCTAACTCTACCTCTCCTAACACTCACTATTGCCAACCTCTCAGGTGTCACCGTATACCTTGTGTTCACATGTCCGAACCATCTCAACTTCTCTTCCCTCATCTTGTCCTCCTCAGAGGCCTCTCCCACCTTCCGATGTATAGTTTCGTTCCTGATCATATCTTTCCTAGTATGTCACACCCATTTGAGTATCCTCATTTCCGCTACCTTCATCTTCTGAACATGTGTATTCTTGACTGACCAACACTCTTCCCTATACAACAAAGTAGGTCTAACCGCTGCTCGGTAGAACTTACCCTTAAGCCTTGGTGACACATTTTCATCACATCACATTTGACCAAATATAATCTGCTTATATGCTTGATGAAATCGTCAGCACATCAATGCTTACATAGCAATGATATCCACAACATTCGTATTTTATACTGGATAATATACTTTCAGCTTCTTTATTTTTTTCGTTCCCTTTGGGTTATGGAATCAGATCATTTTTTACCTTTTTACAATTTCAAATATATAAATGGATCTTTTTTTTCCCCTTTCAGTGAAGCATGCAACAAATTTATATCCTTGAGTGAGAGGCGGCCAGACTTGATCAATCCGTGGAAAGGGGTGCCAAGAGATGATCAGGCTGTTCGTTGCTCTTATGGATCAGACATGTCGATTGACGAGGACCCTGCTATATCCGTCCAGCCATCCACTCTGTCCCATTCTACCAATCAAGAATCCTATTTTATCAAACAACAGCAACATCCACACCACCTTGACCAATATATGCCCTTGATAAGTCAGCAACTGACACCCCTCCTGCAACATAGCAGAGAATCGAACATAAAATCAGAAGAGAAGAGTAAGGAAAGGGAAGTCATTGCTGAGAAAGAAAAGGAAGAGGACACTTCATCCAAGCAAGCCGAATCGACCGAGCATAGTAGACATAAAAGGCGGCTCAGCGTGCAGGACCGCATCAGCTTGTTTGAGAACAAGCAGAAGGAGGAAAGTTCTGGGAGTGCTGGCAAGCCAGTGGTTGGAAAACCTGTAGAGCTTCAGAGGTTGTCATCTGGTGTCTCAGTCCCTCCTGTCACTGAAAAGGCGGTGTTGAGAAGATGGAGTGGTGCCAGTGATATGAGCATTGATTTGACTGGTGACAAGGACACTGAGAGCCCTCAATGCACTCCTTCTGCCTCTGTTTCCCAGTCCAAGCCAAAGGAAAAGGCATCAGGTTTGACTGATACAGCAAGTTTTGGCAGGCCAAATTTATGTAGTGTTTCATCTATGGTTGGTAGCAGCAAATTAAATGAACAGACAGATGCTAATTTGAGGGTTGCATGTACAAATGAAAAGGAAGAGGTGGCTGGTGCAAAGCAATTAACTGGTTCTTGTAGGAATATTGAAGATTCTTCCAAGTCTATATCAAATTCTACTTCAGATATCCTTGATAGTGATGGATGGAAAGAACAAGCTAGTGGAAAGGCTAGGTCAATCACACTTATTAGAAGGGCTGAGGAAAAGAGTCTGAAAAATCAACTGGAACCTGGAGGACAGTTGCTCACATCCCCTGGAAGTAAGAGTGATCAAATTGCTTTAACTCCCAACTCAAACTTCAAGGGGTTCCAAGGGGGTGATGAGTTTGTAGGGAGTAAAGGCCAATTGGTTCATCTGGCTGCTGGCCTGAAGAAACATGGTGCTCAGCAAGAGCGTGAATATGCGAAGGCCAAGATTTGGAATCACGAGGAACCTGGATCAAGTGATCTTTCAGTTTCACAACGAGATAAGGCCTCTCAAAGGACTACAGAGGACTCTGTGCAGTTGGATAGTAGTTCAAGAGTAGAAGTTACAGAATCTTTTTCTGCTCAAGGCATTGAAAATAATTCTCCTTACCTGCAATCAAGATGGCGATCACCTGGTGAAACTGAGGAAGTTGAAAAGGTTGAGTTGACCCCGTCTGAGACAGTAGCAGGTGCTTCTGCATCAAAGGGAGAGGATTTCAGACACCAACTAATGAAGCTTAAGAAACAAGGTGCTGCTGAACAGATCAGGAAGGCACAAGATCGCAGAGATGAAAGCAATTCTGGAACTAGCAAAGTGATGTTGTCCGGCAAAATGTTTATGGAGGCTCAGGAGGGACCCAAGTCGTTTTTGACGCCCCCTATAGGGGAAGTTCAGAGGGTAAGGCAGTCAAAAGGAAACCAGGAGTTGAATGACGAGTTGAAGATGAAAGCTAATGAGCTTGAAAGGCTTTTTGCTGACCACAAACTACGTGCCCCTGAAAACCACTCTAATTCTACCAGGAAGAGCAAGGCCAGCAACATGCAAGGATGGCAAGTTGCAACTTCTTCCAACAAGAAGCCTGTTGTAGATAATGCTCTTGCTCAATTATCTGACAATTACATGTTGAGAGAACCTGCCACAAGTTCCAATGATATAGAGAGATCTGCTGTTACTCCACCGACTAAAGAGGCTAACAATCAGACCTTTGGAGAATTTTTAAATAGGACTTCCTCTGAGCTAAGTTTTTCAGATGGCTCCCGAGGAAAATTCTATGAGAGATATATGCAGAAACGGGATGCAAAACTTAGGGCAGAATGGAATTCTAAGAGGGTTGAGAAGGAAGACAAACTGAAGGCATTGGAGGATAGCCTTGAGAGGAGTAGAGCTGATATGAAGGCCACGTTTGCAGGATCCATTGACAAGGGCAGTGCTGTTTCTGGTGCTCGTCAACGTGCTGAGAGACTTCAATCATTTAATTCTAGGTCCATTTTGAAGAGAGACCAGGTATTTTAATTCTGTTCTATCATTAAATTAAACAATACCTACACACACGTGCATATTACTGCTTCTTGTTCTTAGAGTTGATTGGTTGTTTTTCTGTTATGTGTAACCAACCTTGAAGAAGTTTCCTTTGACAGCAACAATTAGTTTTTGAGCCAAGTGATGAAGAGGAAGGTATTTCTGAATTTCCAAAGCAGAAAAAATATGGTGAAGACAGGTCTTTTGATGAAACATTTGTTGAGGAAGATGGTTCTAAAAACACTCAGAACAAGAAACAATTACCTGTCAAAAGTTTTTCTTCATCCACGCCTCGCACTTCACTAGTACCTGTTCCAAGGTCTGGCAAGAAAGTTTCTAGTAGTTCTTCAGGTAGACGAAGGTTTCCATCTGACAATCCTCTTGCTCAGTCTGTCCCAAACTTCTCTGACATCAGAAAGGAAAACACCAAGTCTTCTTCTGCAGTTGGTAAAACAACTTGTTCACAGTCTAGAAACTATACCCGTGATAAAAGCTCCAGAGAAGGGGTATCTCTTGTCAAGGAGGACAAATCACGGCGATCACAATCCTTGAGGCAAAGCTCTGCCAATGTGGGAGAATTTAGGGAAGCATCTCCGTTGAATTCAGATGGTGTTGTGGCGCCACTCAGGTTTCAGATGGAGCAAAGTCTCAATGATAAATTTCTAAAAAATTCAGACTCGAAGACTTTCTTAATAAAGGGTAAAGACCCTATCTTCAGCACTAGAGCTGGTCTGACTAAGAAAGGGTCTTCTGTCATATCTAAGGTTGAGGACAATGATAACGAATATGATGACATGGTCCTTGAGCCTAAAGATACAGCAGATAGGCTCCAGGATAAGGAAGAGGAAGAATTTGAGAACATGACAGCTGAACTTCGGTCATACTTTGATAATGGGGAGCCAAGACTGAGCCATGATTCAGAGAAGATGGTGACCTCTGGATCAGAAAGTGGTGATGTTTTGAGATCATTTTCTCAGGTGGACTCTGCTCTGGAAGCTGTATTGCCTTCTGACTTTCTTTTTGGTGGAACCGTACAAGATTCTGTGGGAGAAAGTCACGTCTCATGGAATTTACATGCTCATCACCCGTTTTCTTATGCTCAAGAGATATCTGATGTTGATGCATCTGTGGACTCGCCTGTGGGAAGTCCCGTGTCCTGGAATTCACAGTCTCTAAGTCAGACGGAGAGTGATGCAACTAGAAATAGGAAGAAATGGGGAATGGCTCAGAAACCTATGTTTGTGGCGAATTCTGCTCAAAGTCAATCGCGCAAGGATACATCTGGAGGATTTAAACGGTTATTGAAATTCGGGAAGAAAAATCGTGGCACAGATAACTTAGTTGACCTGATTTCTGCAACTACCTCTGAAGGAGATGATGACACAGAAGATGGACGTGATCCTTATAATCGATCTTCAGAATATCTTACAAAGTCAAGAATGGGCCTCTCACAAGAGCATCCACTCGATGATAGCTTGTGTGGGGATGAGGTTTTCAGTGAACGAGGTGAAATTTTGATGTTTCATTCTATAAAAGAAATGTTTCTTGTTTCTATATGGCAGATTAATATTGATCTCCTAAAATTTGAATAATTGTTCTGATTGTTAATTGTTTTATGGTGACACAGTGTTAACAAAATGATATTATTGATCAGTTAAAGAGTGGCTTATTACCATATTTATTATAAGCTCAGGATACCCAGATTTGTGGTGTATTTATTGAGGAAAATTGACATTTGAACAAACAAAATAGTACAATTACATGCAAATGTGTCTGATAGGAAGTGTGTAACTGAATATTAAGATTAAGGTAAGGGATCTTTTTTTCATAACGATTTTTTTGAAGGAAAAAAGGTGATAATGAATCACACATCACGTAATTAGAGGTAGATATGATTCTATGAAACTTATAAGAAAAAAGGAAAGAATTATGGTTCTTGAGGAAACTAAACGTGCTTATTATCTGCAACTTCAGCTGGTGTGTTTTAACTCTCTTACTATTTGAGTTTTGAAGTTCCTATTTTTTTTCTGCATCATTCAATCAGCTATATTGAATCTGGTTGCCTATATGAATCCTCTATATCCCATTCAACTCTATTTAGGTCCATTTCATTCCACTTCCAAATAATTCAATACATGAAAAAAATTAAGTGGTAACAGATGATATTCTGTGCAAATCACTGTAGTGTTTCTTGTATGTCCAGCGAAAATCAGGGATGATGCTACCAAGATTTCTCTATAAAGAAAATTTGGAAGAAAAGGAGATCCTCAGTTTTTTTTTTGCGAAGTGGTCCATTTCACTTTTTCCCTATCTAATGTTAAGTCAATTTTACGAGCATGAAGTAAATGGAAAAAACTCCAAACCCTGGAGTTTTTAGGTCTTAACCTGTATGCATGTAAATGTAAATGAGGATGTTTTGGAAGGTTCAGTTGGTGATTTTCTTATTCACTTTCCTTCCGATGCGTGTTTGAATTAATTATCCAGTCATCTCTTTCCAGCTTTATATTTGACATTCTGTATTTAAGGTTACTAACTGAATGATCTTTTCTTCTGGCAGTTCAATCCTTGCACACTTCTATTCTGGCACTTCCAGATAATTTCAAATCGAAGGAGGATTATTTATCAGGGAGCTCAATTAAAGGTGACTACTTAGTATATAAAGTTGGTCTTTCCTGTCATGCTCTCTGTGTTCTTTATTTTCTATCATTTAAAAGCCACCACGTGAAGAAATTTCGCACCAGGGATATGAACAAAAACATTAAAAAAGGACAACCGAAATGGTAAAGAACTTTTGTGGTAGCATAGTAGTCACTTTGCTTCATAATAATAGAAAAGAGCTCACAGGTTTGTATTGTAAAAAAAAACATAAAAAGAAACAAGCTTACAGAATTTTATTTTTCACAAGGTAAATAATTTTATTACTATGGAGAAAATCTCTTGTGTACAAGCAATCCAAAAAGTAGAGAATCTACAGCATAATATGATTCTCTACAAACGGCAGCCTATCTTCTATTCGAACTAGTATTTTATGAGCACCTACAAGAAACTAGGAATGAGTGATAGTGGGGTAGCATCCTACTCTTTGACTTCTCTTCTCTTAAATTTTCAGCTGGAGAGTACTTGGCATTGCCGATTGCATCCGAACCGTTTCAATTCCTCACACCACAAGTGAGTTGCCACTAGAAAAAAGTAGGAAGAGGTGGTCCACATCATCACCTAAGCATTTGGAAATGAAACACCAGTTGAAATATGTATCTGTGTTTTCCTTTAAGTTCTCATCAGTCAATATTGCTCCTCTTGTGCCAACCAAGTGAAAAAACACGCATGTCTTGGTGCCTTCAGAATCCAAGTTGATAAGTGTGGAAAATCTTACTCTTCCCTCACCAAGACTTTGTAATAATATGACTTTACTGAAAACAATCTATTTCTTCCCACTCCCTACCTGCATAAATCCTGACTAGTAGGGATGTACTCTGCTTGTAAAGCATTTCAACCAGGCCTGGAAACTTTGCTACTTCCCAGCCCTGAAGGTTCTTCCTAACTCCTCATGTCCCAATGAACTCCCCCCTCCTATCTCTTGTCAATCTGTTGTACTGTCATTTCTTTATGGTTTCAGATGCTATAAATATTGGGGAATGTGAGTGAGTCTGAGGTCGTCTCTTCTCCATGCCACCTATGACAATGAAAGATGATTCTATTTCCATACCTATGTTTTGAAGGTTATGTTACCGATGATGTCTAACAATTGTTTCAATATAATCCTTCAAAAGCTGCACCCACAAAAGGAAGTGTGATATATTTGCCCCCCCCTCCCAATCAACAATTCTATACTTTTCCGCTTTCATCTCCCTCTATAAAACATGCTCTTCAATCTCGACTTCGTAGGAAATTCCCTAATAAAGCCTTGTTGAAATTCGAAATCTTTCACCCCGAGACCCTCCCTCCATCATCGCCTCCAATTTCTTTGGAGATTTAATGACCAGTTGACTAAATGGAACATCTTATCTCCATTTAGTAAATCCCATAGAAAGTTCTTTTTGAGCCTTTTCATTTACCTGTGAGACTGGCTAGTGCGTGAAACAATGACATTCAGCATGTCAGGATGCTTGATAGAGTGCTCCTAATCAACACTCTGTCAAGCCATGTACCTTTTTTGCCAACCTGCTAGCCTCTTGTCAACTCTCTCCTATGATGCTAAGACTCGGGTGCGGATATAGAGATCGGATTCCTCATCACATAAATTTTAAGATTTGGTGGTATGGATCTGGGTGCGGATACGAGTGCTGGGATACAACCAATAAATATATATTATGACATCTATAAGTATTTTTTGATTAATTAAAGTTATTGAACTAAAACTAATAAAATTATCTGTTTAAACAGGAATTATCTGTTTAAACCAACCAATCATATAAATTTAAAAATGGAATTGGTAAAATCTTTGTAGAGGGTCCGTGGTATGACCACCAATTTAAAAACCAGTTAGAAACTGGCTTAGCAAATATTTTAGCACATACCTTTATGAACCAGGTATGTTTGTGGCGTTCATTATTATAATAAAGAACTTTAGTGAATGCTTGGATATAATCCCAGTAAGTAACACTCATACGTGTTCCATTAAGGCTTATCTGCCTTTCTTTCATAGTGGAGAATCCCCAATCTTCAACAGATATAATCTGTTTTATGATGATTTTCGAGAAATTATAAATTCTCTCATCAGTGCTGTGTCCTGAGAAGTGGTTGATCTCTGCACTTCCAGTTGATATAAGGACAGTCTCGTAATATGAACGAGTTTTGTATGCTTCTCTTGGGTAATACAAACCATTAATTAAATACCTTTGGAGAA
>JAJONR010014354.1:0-16518 GCA_029582245.1 Solanum etuberosum
CGATACGACCCTCGATATATAGTATCCATCGCGGCGCGCGATACGTCCCTCGATATATAGTATCCATCGCGGCGCGCGATACGTCCCTCGATATATAGTATCCATCGCGGCGCGCGATACGTCCCTCGATATATAGTATCCATCGCGGCGTGCGATACGTCCCTCGAAATTGTACATCCTCTTATCACATAACACTTATCACAACCATGTTTCAGAACCAATGCAAATGACATGTTCACACAAATAATGAGGAGATGACCATTTTCATAACAAGACACAATTCACAACAATACAACCGTGATACAACATCAACAATTAAGTAATAAGCCTTTCAAATCATTTTCAAACATCACACACCAACAATTAATCACATTACCTTTTTATTACCATTTTTTCATCATTAGAATTATTCAACATGAACAAGTCAACCCATCACCAATTCACATTACTTCCAAACATATGCCACAAAGAAATACACGATTCTATGCACTTAACAAGGATTTAAAAATTCACTTGCATCAATCAATCGAGCAATTACTCCAGAATTTGAGTCTTCCTCTTTCGGTTGACTCCCAAATCAATATAATCTAGTCAAATAGATAATCCCAATAAAATTTTGAAACTAACAACACCCATATCACTACAGGTCTAGCCTAGACCCATAAAAATTCATCAAAACCTATAATCATGTTCTTAAATCTTTATGTCAATTAGCATGTCAATTCTCATGTTTTCCAAATTTCAAGCCTAGGGTTAAGTTCCAATATATCAAAACTTGAATCATAACGTAATAAGCTTAAAGAAAATTCTTAATGGAAATTTGGATTAGGACGTTTGGATCCTTGGACCAGGAAATCAGTTTGCAAATTGAACTATTTTAAACTAAAATAAACAACATAATCAATTATCCTCATGATTCACCAATCATTTGCATCATTAATTCATATTCTTTAATTGTCAGCATTATCTTATTGATACAAATAATTTTGTCTTATTCTTAGCTAAACAACGTCAACAAACATTTAATGACATTCACCCATTTCCCCTTTAATAACATTAATATATTAATGTAAGTGTCATAACCTAATTTCATATAACGGAAAAGAGTTAGGAGCTTCACTTAGCTCTGACCTAAAGAAGTGCATGCCTCCCCTTTGCCAGTCGTCCAACGCCGCCTCACCTATTCTCTTTTTCTCTCTCTCAAATTGTGGACTAAAATATTAATCCTACTAACTTATTTTTAATGTGGGTCAAATAGTATAGGGTATTAAATAAATTATGACATCAACCCATTAATTACTAATTAAATAAATAAATTATTTAATATATACCCATCAATTAAATAACCGTAGTTATCAAATAATTCAAAATTTTCAAATCAATTTCACCGACTAATTAAAAATTACTCGGGCAACTATCGGAAGGGATAAAACGATAATTCTTATGATAATTTCCAAAAAGATTTTTCGGGTCATTACAGATGTCTTGACTCTACGCACAAACAAATATCAAGTTTTATATATAAAAAAATTGACATTCCGAACTTTTGAGACATGACCGATTTCAACAAATTTAGAAGGAAGAGAGAGAGTTTGAAGATGAAGGAGATGAACTAGGGCAAAAATAGTTGATGCCCATTTTAATGATTCATATAGAGTAGTAATATCATATCTATAGACGACTCAGCCTTTAACGATCGTTAGCGGAGACAAAAAAAATTAGGGGATTTTTTTCATCTGTTCTAATCTTATTAGACAGAGTTATTTGGTACATGCTGCTGGTGAAAGGTGACATGTATCTTGTAGAATTAATCGAGGTGTGTGAAAACTAGTCCGATATAAAAGGTCTATGAACTTCCATAGTACGCTAATTTAGTACACTATTACCCCCTTGATATTTTAGAAACTCACCCCAGATTCGTATTAAGTTGTGATGTGTATGCGCCCGCCATGTAATATTTTTTTTTTTAATGTATAAAAATTAATTATTTCGTTTTCTTTATCTCCAGACATGGCATCAGCCACCTGCCGGAGTCTTCTCTATCGGAGTTGCTTATATTTTCTCAAACTCGTTCAATGTAGCTATGATTTTCTCCCATTAGCCAAAAAAAATTCATCAATTCTCATCTGTATTTCTCTCAATTCAACCTTTGAAAATCCCCAATTTTTTCAATAATCGCCTAGTTATTCTTCAAAATCTCCATTTCTACACAATCTCCTGCCTTTTCTCTCGAGATTGATAAAATTTCACTCAAAATCATTAACAATTCAATGCTCCAAAAAGTCATTTTTGGGATTGAAGTTTTTGATGCAGTTATTTTAGTTTAATTGGGTAGAAATCTTTAAAATGAAGATTTTGTAAGTACAATGCGACACCTAACTATTTAAGTTTTGTGTTTATGCTTGAATCTGCATCTCCTACTTTAAAAATCTTGAAGCTACAAAGGAAGTGTCAGTGGTGGTTCACAACGGAATTGGTGGTTGATGGGTCTGTTTTCACATGGTGGAGTAACAATAATTATTAGTAGAGCTAATATGACACGTATAAGCGGGGGCTTAAATCTTAATGATGGAACTTGGAAGGCTGATGAAGACCAAGATCCAAGTTCACATGGTGGATTGTAGGTGTCGTCACTGTTGCCGCCTATGTTGTTGCAGGTGTTTCTTCGTTAAAGAGAAAGAAGAAAAAAAACGTTAAAAGTAAAAAAAGAAAAGAAAAAGGAAACATAAAAAAAATAATTAACAAACATAGAAAATTAATAATGAAATAAAAGAAACACTTATAAAGTTAATGTTTTATTACTCTCTCTGTCTCAATTTATGTGGCACTTTACAGATTTCGAAATTCAAATAAGTCTATCTTTGATAGTAAATTATTCATATATCTTTTAATATTTTGAATTATTATTTATTGTGACTTATAGTACTTTTTACGTAGTCTATAAATATATAAATTCATTTCAAAAAAATTGAAGATTTCATGCGCAAATTTCCGATCAAATTTAAACTGTTTGACTCTCAGAAAACGAAAAAGTGTCACATAAATTGAGACATAAGGAGTATTTGTTTTTGCTCCCGCTCTCTCAAAGAGAATGAACTACACATTCTTTGTCACCTCAGCATTTAGGGAGTCAATAACTCCATTTTAAAATAGTCTAAGGAGTAATAGAACCCCGTAACTAGGGGTGTGCACTATTTGGATTGAATCGAAAAACCAAACCAAATCGAACTGAATTCTAATTTGGTTTGATTTTGGATTTATAATTTACTTTATTTGGTTTTTTGGTTTGGTTTCGGATTTAGAAAAATAAAAACCGAATTATATATAAACCACTTTTGTCACTTTTTAGTTATTGTCTTTCATTATGTTTTAGTTTATATTTTATGTTTGGACATCTATAATTGATATATTTTAAAGTATTGTGTTTTACGTTTTACTTGTGATTATTAGAAAGTATATTTAAGAAATTTAGTATTATATATTCAAATTGCAAGTATAACTTTGATTATGTTTCTAATTATTGATATAACCGAATAACCAAACCGAAAAATAAATAAATCAAACCATATTTATTTTTGTTCGGATTGGATTACACTTTTTCAAAATCAAAAATCAAAAATCAAAAAATTCAAATCGAATAGTAAAAAATCAAACCGAAAAACCGAATGCACACCCCTACCTATAACATATAAGTGTGTAATTAAAAATCCTATTTAAGCCATTTTCTCAAAGTTATTTTGGTCAACTTTTAGTTTGTAGCGATCATAAAATATACCTCTAATTAAAATGTTTTTAAAGGATATGTAAGGTCGTCAAGTAATAGGGAGGATGTAACAGACAAAACAGAATCTTCCACCACAATTATTTAGCAAAGAAAAGGACAAAAATTCTTTAACCCAATGCAATTAGTATTTTTCTTAAAAGAATAATTTTCAAGAATGATAAAAGACAAATACATATGTGTAGGAGGGGACTCCTTAGAATTAGGACCAAAGTGAACAAGAGCACTTTCACTTATTAGTATGTCCAATTTCTTATGGTATTTGTACCGATGAACATCATCCAACACTTACAAATTGAAACAACAACAACAAATTGAAAAGAAAAAAAAAAGGCAATCTTAATCGCACGGTTGCCATGCAGATGCAGTCAACAAAGATAAATCCTTCCATCCTAATTTCAAACACCCATTTTCCTCCACCAAAGTATACCCTCTCGGAAACATCCCTAACAATAAACTTGCTTGAGCAGATGGAGTACCCGATAACGAAACGGGTAAAAACCCGATTCGTTTCAATTCGTCGCCCCATCGCTCTACGGGTACTTCCCCGGTCCTCTTGGGCCCACCAACCGCTACGATATTCCTAATTTCGCTACCGAACAACTGCTGTTCCACCGTATGCCTCTCTACACTCTCTTCACTCAATCCATCCCCTAATGCATCAAACAAGGCTGAGTAATAATGCAATGCCTCAACGAATCGGCCCAAAAAGTTTCCTCCGTGACTCAGATCTTGTTCAACGAGTGTGATCAATTTCGGCCTTAACAAAGTTAACAATCTGAAAGTACCTAAATCACTCCCTGTGATATCGTAGAGGCAATGGTGCATCCAATTGACAACTGTAGTTTCCCCAATTTTGACTCCGAGTTGATTCAGGTCTGTGATGTGTCCGATTTTGCCTTCGAACGGTTGAAACTCGAACGGAAGCCCGAATGAGTTGGCGAATTCGGTGAGTCGACGGCCGGTGGATTCGAGTAATTCCGTGGAGGATCCGACGCCGGTGATTTTGATGGAACGGAGCTTTCTCGATCGAGAGGAGAGGATTTGGAACAATCCTGGCCATTGAAGACCTTGCATGATGTCGAGATCGATGACGTGGACGTGATCTTCACCTTCTAATGCTTGGTAAATAGCTTGATTTGCTGTGTAGTGAGAGAATTTGATGAGTGGGCTTATTGTATTGTAAGATTGCAGAGCGGTGAAGAGTTTTTGCGAATGCGTGAGAGTCAGGGCTTTGAGGTTAAGCGGAGAATAAAATCGGAGATGAGAACTGATGATTCTGGCCGATAGAGATTCAGCGAAGTAAGCAGCGACTCGCTCAGCCGATGAGCCGAACGGCGATGAAAGCTCAGCGATTTCCGGTAATAAATTAGCGGCTTCATCGAGATTCTCCATGGCAACAAACTCAGCGCATTGGAGGAGCAAACCGAGAAGGCGAAGGCCGATGGAATCGGCGTCAACGAGAACTAACTCCTCACCTTCTTCTTCCTCCTCCTCTCCCCTTTTATTTCTGGGCCGTTTAGTAAGAAGTTGAGGTTCATCTGATACCGGAGTAAACTCAACAATTGAGCGCTTTGAAGACATGGAAGATGAAGATGTATGATTAATTGGAGTGGCAGATACAGTAGAGAATTGAAGCATGATCATTCATCTCGAATTGCTAGTAGAAAGAAAGAAAAAAAATTGAGTGGTGAGGATAATAGATAGGGGGATTTGTGAAAAAAAGGTTGATGACTTTTTGGAATTATTCATCTTTGTGAAGTGAGGTTTTTGTATTTTAGTCTTTGAATTTTTCCTCAAACATAAAATACTATACTCCTATTAATAATAATAGTACTACCATCATCATAATCCCTAATTCATAATAAAATATATTCACATCTCTTCCAAGGGAAAAAACATAGTTTCCTTGGAATTTAATATTCTCTCTCTTGATTATTAGGTGTTCTAAATAAATTGACCTTTTCTTTTGAGGGAGTAATATTTAACCCTAATCTAGGAAATTCAAGAAACAAAAAAATGTTTGTGAATCGGTTCATATTTACTCAAAAACATTGAAGAATTCATAATAGAATTTCGAGTGAAGCAATTTTACCGAGGGATCATATCGCGTATACGATTAGTCAATCCTTTCATAAACTATTTAGGACAATGGACTATGACGATTTAATTAAAACTTTAGATGATGAGCGTAAAACGAAAAAGAATTTATATGTTGTTGTTAATGAGGGTAAGATTACCAAATTCTGAATTATTTATATCGAATTGCTCCGCATAACATTTTCTAAACAAAACAGAACTAATCCGAATTGCTCAATGATAAAAGATCTGCTACCGAACGAATAAACAATAAATTAGAGATGGACTGAGTAACTGAAGTTTGAACCGTGCTAAGCCACTTCTAAATTCATTTTATATTTTATATTAAGGGATTTATATTTTTAATATAAAAAACAATTTTAGTTTATTTTATAATATATTTTTCTCACAAAGGAATTCAATTGAATTATGACCTTTCGGATCATATAACTCTGCCATAATGTGGACAAGTGACGAACCCCACATGATGAATAATAATCTCCCGTCTTTTTATTTGTAAATAATATAGTACCCATATTAATCGCTAAAATCTCAAATATATTTACTCATTATATTTTTTAAAAATATTAATTCAAATTAAGAATATAATACGAAAAAGTTAAATTAGAAAATATTTGAGAAACCGTAAACTTGCTGAAAATTTTGTAAAGAAATGCTTGTTTGTCACGTCTGTTTCGATACTCCATTTTGCAAACAAATTTAATACAGTAGTTACTCCAAGTAGCTTCAATGCCCCACGTTGCTTTGTCGCTATTATTTTACCCAAAGAGAAAAAGTACAATTTCTTGGGATTTGTTTGGGGAATCTTGGGTAGACATTGATTTTTTTTTCTTATTGATTAGAAAATGAATGAATTATTTATGTATTATAATTAATAATATATTTTATGTTAAAGTTCAATATATTAAACATGGCATGATAAAAAATTAACCCATGCATTATAAATACAAGAATGATGAGAAGAGCGAAACTAGACTAGTTATAATGATTGACAAACAACTGCATGCACAAGGATCTGATAGAGCGAATCAACTCTGTCTGAAACATGACAGACATTTATTTTGGGACAATTAGCTAAATGCCATTAATTTCTTCTCTAAACTTCAGCAATAAATAAAGTTTCTTCATCTATTATAAAGTGGCAACTTCCCTTCCAATTTTGGTATCTTACATTTCTTTATCTTCTTCATGATTTTTCTGCATCTCTCCAACGATTACAAATCAATGGCATATTATAGTATTACTCTTCTGGTTGCTTCCATTTATCAATATAAGAAGAAAATAAGTAAATGATATTTCATTATGACTCCTTTTTATTTGCTTTGATTTTCGTTTTTATTTTTAAACAAGAAAAGTTATTCTCTTTAAGGGTCGTTTGGTCATAAAGATGAAATAAATAAGAACATCTCATAAATTAAAAAATTTCATAACTAAGAATTTAGTTATTTTATATTTATATCAAGAATTTCATCTCTTATCCGATCAAGAAAGATGAAGCATTAAGAAAAGATTTGTTTTATCACAAAGTAGTACTATAAAAATTGTTTGTATTAAGTATATTATATTATTGTCATAAAAATGCCAACCAATTGAAGTACGGATAATTTATAGGTGAATTCTTATATTTTCGGTTTATACCGCATCTAAGAGGGCTTCACATGTGACCACTCAACTTAAAATGAATGTAAATTTTTCTTTGACCTATAATCACTAGACTAAATAATAATTGCTTTACGTAATAAAATTTCTTTTAGGAATATTTCTTATATTCAAATTGCGAGTTTAATTCTCATTTCCACAAAAAGTTGTCAAAAAAAAAGAAGATATTTCTTGTTACATTTTTATGGATTAACTTGTTATTCTTAACAAAAGAAATTGTAAAAACAATCACATATCTAAACCAAAAATAACATTTGTAATAAATCACAAAACCAAATTACATCCATATAGTGAAATTCTAAGATTACGGGTCAAAAAGAAACTAATGAAATCAAGAAATATTGGACTTAAAGGCCCAAAAAATTAGTTTCCAAATAAACATTTTACAATTATAGCATGGCTCAATAATTTTTTGTATACAAAACAAACAGACAAAATAATGAACATTATAATTTATAAAGACAAATCCAAAATAAAATTGTTGTTTTTTTTACTTTCTTCACCGAGCTACCATAAATTATAAACCCTCTTCATTGTTCTCTTTTTCATTTTAAATATCTATATAATACATTACATCTACATCCTTAATTCTGCTTAATACGACATTAAAAATTACATATACATCATTACTCTTTATTTCTGATATTTTACTCTACTCATCTCTTAGGTACAACAATTGAAATCATTTAACATAAGATAAAAACAATAAAATACCTGGAACATGTTCCTACCAAACAAGAGAAGTGAGTATCTACAGAAACATAAACAAACATATCGTTTCCCTTTCCATTTTGTGATAAGCAAATTCAATCATCATGATTAAAATACCATAGACTAAAGATTATTAATCAAAACAAGTTAACGGTTGCAAACACTGTTATATTGTTTACACTCTTCAGTAACTAACAAATATTCTTCTTCTAAGTTTTTCTTGAGCTTTGCAACTTTGAAACAAAACTGGTTTGGCAACTATGCTTACAACATGGTAGCAAACGAAACTGCTCATTGGATGAAGAAAACATTTTCATCAATATGCACCAGAGGATGCAAATAAATCAAAAATAAGGTAATGTTATGTGAATTAGAGGACATCCCTTAATCAAATAAGTGAGCTCAATAAACAACAGGACAGAAACACAATCACTGACCCTAGTACAAATTACTAATGTAACTCCTATCAAATTTGATAAGAGTGCTAATAACTATACTTTCGTTGTAAGACCGACCAAACAACGATAACTGTACTCTAAACAGCACTTGCTATAATTTGAAAGTAAATATCGGAACAACTAAATTGCATTCATTCAATCTCAGGAAGAAGAAAGGACATCTCCTAAAGCTTGGAAATGACAAAATAGAATGTAGCAGGAGACAGGTAGCAAGATGCAAATTGAAATACACCATGCTGTTTAATACTGACTATTCATTTATGCTTCGGAAACTTGAACATCCCTCACTTCAATTTTAAGAGAGAGTTCACCATATGAAGCAACACATATACAATAAGAAAAAAAAACTGAGAAGTGCAATATTCCAGTAAGACACAGACGGAATTTAGATTATTACATGTTGCAATCCAACCATCAAGCAAACTAGATAAGCAACCAGTTTACTTAAATCACTAAAGGACTTTGGATTGACATCATTCTATGCTTTCCTTGACACGTCCATCGAACATTAATAGGTCAATGCACGCAACGCCTCAGAAAGCAATATACATTACGAATTCAAATTCTTGACAGTCACAGCTTATGTGTTTTCACTACAACAACATACCCCGTGTAATACCACAACATACACCTATACACTGGTAAAGACGTACAACAATCTTAAATTGTAACCACCATACACCAATATACTGATAACAAACAAGTTGTACATATCAAAGATCATACTAATAATTTAGGATTTGTCAACATGTTAGGTATACACTCATAATAACTACAATATTAATCACTTGTAAAAAGCATAGATATAGAAAACATTAGCAATTCGAATAATGATTAAAGATAAAACCAGATCTATCATTTCAAATTAAAAGTTGTTTGAACAAGAACAAAACAGAGCAAATATTCTGAATATCCAGAACAGAAAATTACCAAATTAAGAGCAAACCACTCAAAATCTAAGCTTAGTGAAGAACCAGCGATTTTTCCCAGTTTTGAATCGCTCTTCAAACTTAGCTTTGGCCTCCTTAGCAGCAGTAACCTTCTTATCACGTGACTGAAGGCAATCGACAGTAACGGCTTCCTTCAAATCAACATCCAGTGTGTAACGAGTAGGCATGATGTGGTTGTAATTGACAAGCTTGATGAAAGTCTTGACGCGTGATTTCTTCGCCTGTTTTTTCGCAGAGTCCTTACGGATCACTTTCTTGGGGTACTTAGCTACGCCGGCGACCAAACAATGTCCGTATGGCCTGTCACGTGTCCCATCGTCGAACGCTCGAACAATCACCGCTTTCCTCCCGGCGTACTTGCCTTGGAGAACCACTACGGCTTTGTTTGGCTTAAGGAATTTCACCATGTTTCTCGACTTCTCTTTGCTGTTACGACTGACGATGGATGAAACCCTAACTAGGTTTTCCTTCGTTTATATATGACAGAGAGATTGGCGTTGCTATAAGGGCTTTTGGGCCTTTGGGTTTATATTTTGGGCTTCGATCTTATAACAACAGAAAATGTAAAAGGAAAAAATCACAGCAATCATTGGTACTCAATATTAGTGACTTCAAATTAAATTTTGTTCTTTCTATTTGTTGTACAATAGTATGTTTTAAATTTCTTGAAAATGAAATATAATACTATAAGAAATTTCAAATATAAAAAGTAAGTTTAGATAATCGATTCTGAAAAATAATGTCGAATTATTATTATTGTAAAATGAGTTTGGTAGATTTATTGTTCTTGACGATAGGAGTTTGTTTTATATGTATAGATTTTAATGTTTCAGATATGATCTTATTTGGAGTAGATTTGGGTGTTGAATTTTGTATTGAATTGTTGAATTCCAAAAACAAAACAAAATTGATTAAAAAAGAATCAGACATATATGATTGAAATTTTAATCTTTTTTTTACATACATGAAAAACTCAGACATATATAATTTAACATTTAATCACTTTTTACTTCAATAAAAATGTTTGAAATTAGTATGACGATCGAATTTCTTGTTGAGCTGTGACGGACATCTAATGCCTTAATTTGACCGTGCAGACCATCTTGATTTTTTGTCCTTAAATATAAAATATTTTGTGTCCCAAGGGCAGTTCTAAATGATGATTTAGAAAATCATATGATAGACGAATTGAATAATTCTAAAACCATTCTTTTTTCTTTTAAAAATTTGTAAAATTTTATGTCAAAATAAATTCATTTTTATTTATTATATTTGGACTTGATACACTGATTAAAATAATAATAATTAACATAGTTATTTATCACACTGTCCGTATTAATTGATGTTTAGTATTAAATCTTGAAAAATGATTTAAAAAATAAGTAATCAAAGGTAAGGGTAAAATATGAAAAAAAAAATTGTTTTTTTTTAGATATGTTAAAAGTGACAAGTAAAAGTGAAAATCTATTTTTGAAATAATGGATAAGTAAAAGTGAACAAAGGGAGAGAGTATATAAAAAAACTTTAAGGCAAAAATGAAACTCATAACCCAACTAACACTGTTTATGAAGCTTCTAGCAGAAAAACTGACGGACTGCATCTTCTTAGCTGATAAAAAATAGGTAATTTACATAAATCTCACTATTTTAGGAGCCAATTACTTAGAATCATGCTCGTTTGCAATATTAAAAACTGACGGACTGCATAGGATGATATGTGTATCTGTCTCTTCCAGATACATGTGTCTAAGGCAAATACGTATCAATTAGTGTGTCTAATTAAGAAATATAAACGAAAGACATTAATGTCTAGTTAAGGAATATAATTGAATTGTCCAGGTGATTGAGTCAGTATGGAGAAGATTTTTATAGACCGGGAGTGCTGATATAACTAAAAAAGCTTTGATTGCTTGGGATACATTTTGGCATCCCAAATCAGCAGGAGGTTTGAATATACTAGATATTTTTACGTGGAATAAGGTTGTACTATGCAAACTCTTATGAAATGTCTGCTAGAACAAAGACAAACTCTAGGTAATCTGGACTCATACATACTATGGTTAACACTGCAACATATAAGGTACAGTCTAAACAAGCTTCTTGGATGTCCAAAAGATCCTAAAGGCATATATGAACTTCACAGAGGCTGGTATACAAGGAGATGATGTCCTAAACATGTGTTCTTATTCAATCACCAAAGTCTATAAGCAAATGCGAGGAGAGTCTAACAAGGTTGAATGGAGAAGGCTTGTGTGGTCTAATTATGGAGCTCCAAAGTGGAAGTTTATCTTGTTTCTGGCATTGCACAGGAGATTACTTACTAAGGTCAGGTTAGCAAATTAGGGATGTATTGAATCTACTACATGTTCACTATGCAATCAAGAAGTGGAAAACAATGATCATTTATTCTTTGTATGCCCTTATGTATCTACTATTTACACAAAGCTCTTGGCTTGGCAAGACATTAATCGAGGATGTATGAATTGGCAGAATGAGGTGAACAAGGCATTAACACACATGAAAGGAAAGAATAGCAATGTCCAAATCTGGTGTTGTGTACTATGGGTGGCAGGAAGGAAATTGTCGACTATATCAAGGGAAGGCACGGAATGCAGAAGTGATTATTAAGATCATCATTCAAGATATTCATGGACGAGGTTCCTTGTATCCTAAGCTGACACATCGGTTAGGAGAATTGAATATGTATCCCTGAGTTAAGGTCTATTCCATAGGGTTTTATTAGATGTTAGTCGTTGAAGCAAATTTTGGGGTTGTTTCTCCAAATTTGCTATTTTTCTGATTTGTAAGTGTTACTAGGTAAATTAAAAAATTTATCCATTAATTAAGGAGATTAAAATCCTTGTCTCGTTTTTGGTGATTCAGCAAAATTTAGACTTCTTAACTCAAAATCATGTACACTTTATCACATAATAGATACACTAATAAAAATTAAATAATGTGTCGAATACATGCTAGCAACATGTATTCTCATATACAAGAACTCTTATTCAGATAACAAAAAAGAGCTAAAAATATCCTTAGCATATCATAAATGATTCATAAATGCCCTCCTTCCATCTATTGATTCAAAAATGTCCTTAATATTTTTTAAGGTCTAAAATTTCCCTTTATTAACAGAAGAATGATATGGCAAATGATGAGTCATTTAACTAGACAAATGATTTCATCTTATTAGTCCACCAATATTTTTAAACCTAGGCCAATATCCGGCCATTTTTCCACCTATTGATTCAAAGATGTCCTTAAGGTTTTTTAAGGTCTAAAATTGCCCTTTATTAAGAACAGAATGACATGGCAAATGATGAGTCATTTAATCGGACAAATGGTTTCATTTTATTAGTTCACCAAGATTCTTAAACCTAGGCCAATATCCGACCCTTCCATGCTACAAAGTCCAAACCCACCCACTAACCTATTTTCTTATTAACCTAACCTATCTTTGTACTTCATCTCATCCTAGCAGTCCTAGATTTTACAACATTTCACCAAATCCGAATAGCATCCCATTATGAGATCCTATTATGAGGATATGTATGCAACTAATTAATAAGACATCACACATTTTAATTAACTCAGTGCCTTACTAACTCAATTTAAAAAATGTAAAATTCTAATTGTTTAATTAAAAAAATGATAAAAGTTAGAATTGTAATTATATATTTTGGAGTTGAATCAAGGAACTTGTAGAATCTTCGTCCGATACTTATTGAATTTCACATCGTGAAATGATTGGCAAGCAGCGACAAACCTTGATCTAGAGAAAAAATAATTGTCCAAATTTTTTGTTATTTCTTCTTCTTCTTTTCTTCTGAAAATTAACAAGAGAAATGGAGAAAGAAAATGAATTGACGGAGGAAGAAAGAAGAGGAGGGTTAGACTATTAGAAGAAATAGAAAAAAAAATGAGATGAATTTTTTTTGTCATAATCGAATTATTTTGGGTTTTTAGAACATGTGGGTTGGATCTTTTGGAATGAGTGAAAAAATTTGTGGCAGCATTGCCATGTCATGTTGTTAATAATGGACAATTTTAAACTTTAAAGAAATGCTGAGGGCATTTTTGAATCAATTGACGGAAGGAGGACACTTTTGAATCAATAGGTGGAAGGAGTCATTGTTGAACTATTTATGATACGTTAATGACATTTTTAACCCTTTTCAATTCAGATACATTTATATATTTGTCTGATACATGTTCACTCAGTCAAATACATTGATAAAAACTAGATACATTATGTCTCAACTCAGAAATATGTACACTTTGTCAGACTCGTGAATTTATTCATATACATGCGTATATTTTGTCAGATACATATACACTTAACCAAATATACTGATTAAAATTAGATACATATAATATCAACTCAACAATTTGTCAGATACAATAATAGTGTGCCAGATACATTAATAATGTGACAGATACATGCATAAATCTTCACTTATTGTGTATGTAAATAATTATTTTTTTAACGAAAAAACATCCATAGATTTTTACCTTTCTACAAATTTTAGAATATCCTCCGCTTTGTCATTAGTGACATCAAAAATCACAATTCATCCGTTGTAGAAAATAGTGTGATGCAATTTTCATGCCATTTCAAGCAACAATAAGTCTTGAAGTAGGATTATAAATGGTCAACAAAGGGTAATACTCCCAATTTGATGTTGCTACGACATTCACCAATTCGATAGAATGGATCTTCAAAATCACACTATCAATATGCATATATATGTGTATATAAACGAATTATGTAACTGATAAAAATTTAATTAGGAATGAATCTGATTGAAATCAAATGCAGAAATTCAACAACACAAAAGTAAGATAGATGAGAAACACGGGATGAGAAGTGAAAAAAGAAACGTTCAATTGAATTCACAATTAACCCAAAGAAGAACAAACACTTGAATTCAATAGAAAAGAAAAACTTACTTAAAATCCACAAATAGATGATTCAATATGAAATCAAGAGAAACAAGTCTTTGATCAAGATAGGGAATCAATTCATCAAAACTAAGCTACATTAAGTCAGACTAACATAAAGGGAATCCACCTTTGAACAACATTGTTCAAAGAGTTTCTTCATTTAACATCCAAAATATTTCTTAAGAAAATGGCTAAGGAATCTATTTATATGATGTCTTTCATAAGAGTAGACTTTTTACACAAATAGTCCAAAAGTGACTTATTCGGACTATTTAAAATGTAGCCATGGATGACTAACCCCCCCTACAATCTCCTCATCTTGAATCTCTCCACTTTAGCCTTTCAAGCTATCATCCACTTGAGAAATTCCTTCTATTGGTGCCCAGTGAAATCCTTCCAAGCTCCTCTTTGTATCATCAAGGCTTGTGTAGCTCGGGGTATAGGTCTAGCATTAGTTATGCTAACCGTGCTCATATCGAAACACATTAGTGAAAGGAGAAAACAAAAGCAGTACTTAACTCTTTCTCCATGCCGAAAGTGCAGTGATAGAGGTGAGTTTAACAGAAGAAGATTGTGTGAGGGAAAAGGAAACATGGGAGGGGAAATTTAGGAGGAGTGGTTGATTTGGACTGAATGCATAAATTATGGAGAGAATTAAGTGGATAGATAATTAAGAATTCTATTTTAAGCACTAAAATATTCAACAAAATATAACAATGAAATCGCATAAAACAAATAATGTAAATTAATAAGTCATAATAAAAATGATCTTAATTTAAAAGTATTAAATCATGCTAAATAAGTTTAGTAAGTACCAATTACATGACTAAATATAAAAGGAAAACTAAAATTAGGTTATGTATTTTAATTGTCTAAATCAAAGTAAAACTAAAGAACAAGTATTCAACATTACTATCATTCTTAGTGTTGAGTTGATTTTATTTGGTTAGCATTAATATTGATTTGAGATTTATTAAAGCTACTAATATCTATGGACTATAACCTTTATTGGACCATTCAAAATTCGAAATCTCAAACTAAAAATAATATGTTAAAAGACAAAAACTATGAAAAAGTATAAAAATATTTATAAATTATGTCAAAAACACACCTAAACTATCCTTTTTTTTTAAGTTTCATACATAAACTATTGAGAGTGTGAATTTCATACATAAACTATCACTTATTAGTTTGAGAAACACACTTTTCTCATTTATTACACTCTCTTCATGATGTGTGTACTACACTCTCTTTTTTATTTTAAAAAAATTGTCACATCACACTCGACATGGATAAAACATTCCACGTTGACAAAAATTAAATAAATTTTTAGTATTAGTTAAAATTAAAGATTAAAGAATTATTATCCCAAAAAACAATATTTTTTTGTAAAATAAAATGTAAAATATTTTTCTTATTCCACTGCATCACTTCCTCTCACCGTCCCCCCCACCCACCCACCCACCCACCCAATTTGTTTTAGTTTTGTTGTTTAATTATTATTTTTATAAAAGTATTTAACATTTTCTTACTTCATCTACCCCCTTCAAATAATAATTTTGATATTTTTTTTCTTTTACCCTCTGCTTTCAATTTTTTTCTCGTTTTGTGTAAGATATATACATACCTTTTTAAGAAAGTATTTTACTTGCCTCAAGATTTTTTTAAAATATTTTTTTTATTTATATAATATTCGGTGCACAAGTAGAAAAAAATTCCTAAAAATATATGTACGTATCTAACACAAAACGATAAAATATATAAATAAATAAATTAGGAGCGAAGGGTTAGATAGGGTGAGGTAGAATTCTTTTTTTTTTTAAATAATATCTATTTTTTTGGAAATGAGTGGGTGGTTTTTTTTTTTTTTTTTGGGTGGGGAGGGGGTGAAGTATGAATTTTTAAAAGATATT
>JAJONR010014355.1:0-10413 GCA_029582245.1 Solanum etuberosum
CTCAGAGGTTTTGAGGTCAGCAGACCTGAAGTAGATAATGTGGAAATTACCCATCTACAATATGCGGATGACACATTGATATTATGTGATGCTGATGAAGGCCACTAAAGATGTTGAGGGTAATCCTAGTGTTGTTTGAAGGGTTCTCTGGTTTACACATTAATTAGAGGAAAAGCCACCTCTATCCAATTAATGAAGTACACAACATGGAAGCTTTAAATGCTGTTCTGGGAGGGGAAATTGGAGCACTGCCTACATCATATCTTGGGATGCCTTTGGGGGCCAAATCTCAGTCATATGAAATCTGGAACAATGTGGTTGAGAAATGTGAAATGAAGTTAGCAAGATGGAAATCACAATATCTCTCCAGGGGTGGCAGGTTGACCTTGATTAATTCTGTTCTTGATTCACTATCAACTTATATGATGTCAGTATTCCCAATTCCCAAAAGTGTAATCACTAGGTTGGATAAAATCAGATGAAAATTTTTCTGGCAGGGAAACAGTGAGAGGAAAGGCTACAACTTGGTTAAATGGGATGCTGTGATAGTGGGAAAGAAGCATGGAGGTCTTTGAATAAGGAATTTGATGAATCAAAGCAAAGCCCTTATGATGAAATGGTTGTGGAAGTTCAATAATGAAGAACAGTCGTACTGGAAGGAAGTCATTAAGGCAAAATATGAAGAGGAAGATAACTGGATGACCAAAGAAGTGACTACACCATATGGGGTTAGTGTATGGAGATCCATTAGATCTCTGTGGTCTAAGTTTAAGGCTAACACAAAGATCAAAGTGAGGAATGGAGAGAAAACAGAATTTTGGAAAGATGTTTGGCATGAGGCAGGTAGGCTAGAGGTCTTGTATCCTGATATATATTCTCTAGTATCTCACCAACAGAAGACCATAGTAGATCACTGGACTCCTCAAGGGTGGAACTTTATCTTTAGAAGACAATTAAATGATTGGGAGATTCAAAGGGTAGCAGATTTTTTCAACACCATTGGGCAATTTAATGGACTGGAAGGAGGTCAAGACTTTTTGTGGTGGAAAGGCAATCGAAAGGGAAACTTTAAGGTGGGTTGTGCATACAACTGGTTGAACCACACCAATCAACCTCAAAGTCACTGGCCATGGAGAGGAATCTGGAAGTCAAAAATTCCACTCAAAGTGGCATGTTTTGTCTGGTTGTTAGCCAAGGAGGTTGTACTGACTCAAGGCAACTTAAAGAGAAGGGGGATACCATTATGTTCTAGATGTTTTTTTTGTGGGGAAAATGCTGAGACAGTTAACCATCTCTTGCTACACTGCAAGATCAGTGGCCAACTATGGAGGTTATTCCTGAATCTTTAAGGGTATGTCATGGACCATGCCTGCCAAGATCACAGAAGCAATCCAGAGTTGGGAGGAAGTAGGAAAGCAATCCAAGAATAGAGACAGATGGAGAATTGTCCCAGCTAGTATATGGTGGGCAATATGGAAGGAAAGGAACTCTAGAGCTTTTGAAAGTGTTGGGACTAGTATGCAAAAAGTCAAACTAAATTGTCTTATGCTACTATGTTTTTGGTGTAATCAATTATACTCAAATGATACTATCTCCATAATTGATGTACTAGACTCAATTTAGTAAAAGATAGTAGGATTTGAAGTACATGTTGTAAATACTGACCAGTACAGTTGAGGAATAGACAAAGTTACCAATTTCAAAAAAATAAATAATACAATACCTTCTAATTTTAATCTGTCTTCTGCTTTTAGGTTATCTACCGCATAAAACTTCCAGGTCCTGCTATCTTGGGTGAGGGAAAGCCTGAAAACCAGAATCATGCTATTATATTCACTCGTGGAGAGGGGCTGCAGACTATAGATATGAATCAGGTATGTCCTTATAATAATATATAAGATGTTGATTTCAATCTCTCCAAGCTTGACATTAAATATCCATTTCTAGGATAACTACATGGAGGAAGCCTTAAAAGTGAGGAATTTGCTCCAAGAATTTCTCAAGAAACATGATGGTGTGAGGTTCCCTACTATACTCGGGCTGAGAGAGCACATATTTACTGGAAGGTAACCCTTGTTACAATGTTATTTCACTTGTTCTGAGTTGGTATCTGTGTTATTAGTATCTCTGTAAGTAGGCTATAGCTTAGTACATCTTCCTATATTCCCTTGTAAGTATGGACAGCTGCAGTTTTTATGCAGCAAATAGTTATACAAATAATGTTACATTCTCAAAAATAAGATAAAATTGTTTAGTAATACTTATCGCTTGCTTGGTCTGATGCAGTGTTTCTTCTCTCGCTTGGTTTATGTCAAATCAAGAGACAAGTTTTGTGACAATAGGCCAGAGACTGTTGGCAAACCCTCTGAAGTAAGAATTTAAATTTCCAGTGTTCATCCTTGTTTCTGTTTCTAATTTAGTAAGCCCTTTAACAAATATTTAACAAGCTCTATAAAAGAGAACTGTGTTATTCATTTATATAAATACTAAAAATGTTGTCTTCTTAGCTGATTTTTATGTAGTGAGATAGTTCGGTGGATACAATCATTTAGATATCCGTTTTGTGGTGTTGCTACCTAATATATATAAGGTAACTTATAGTCTCCTACCTCATTCCAACTTGGCGAGACCTCAAAGCTGTGCAAGATAAAGCTTAAAACTTAGTTGGGACCATGCAGGGCTGTTACAAAGTGTTTTAAGACATCTTAAAACTGAGGACTGCTGGAGTATACGTAGTTCATTCATAACAAGCAATTATGTGGAATTATAGAGTTAGAGATAAAATGAATACATAAGCTTTATGAAATAAATTGGCATTTGATAATCTAGCCCTCTTCAAATACTAGTCCACGTTTGTCCTTGAACTGTGCTACAGTTAGTTTACTATGTGCTTCTCTTTCATTTAAAATTTGTTTAGGCTAGACTCTATTCATCCAAGTTCAAAGTTCTATACAAATGTTGGCTCTTTCTCCACTCTTATTTAATAACTTCCACTTTATATTTCTCCAGGGTTCGATTCCATTATGGCCACCCTGATATTTTTGACAGACTTTTCCACCTTACAAGGGGTGGGATTAGCAAAGCTTCTAAGATTATCAACTTAAGTGAGGACATATTTGCTGGTAGGTCCAAACTTTTTGAAATTTGAACATCTTTACCTTAATGTTTGTCTTTTTCATCTACTTGTGTAATTTGACTTGAGAAACCTAATTTCTTCATTTACGGTTTTTGTTTAGGCTTTAATTCTACACTTCGTGAAGGCAATGTTACTCACCATGAATACATTCAAGTTGGTAAAGGGAGGGATGTGGGACTTAATCAAATATCTCTATTTGAGGCCAAAATAGCGAATGGCAATGGAGAACAGACCCTGAGTCGGGATTTATACAGGCTTGGACATCGTTTTGATTATTTCAGAATGTTATCATGTTATTTCACTACCATTGGTTTCTATTTCAGTACCTTGGTATGTAGCTCAAAATTCACTGTGTTGTAATGATTGTATTGTTTCCAAAAAAGTTAGTTTACCCCTGACTTTTTTCTGCTTGGCTCTGGCAGATTACAGTCCTCACCGTGTATGTGTTTCTCTATGGCCGCCTTTACCTTGTCCTTAGTGGACTTGAGGAAGGGCTCAGCAATGAACCAGCTATAAAAGACAACAAGCCTCTTCAAGTGGCTCTTGCTTCTCAGTCGTTTGTGCAAATTGGGTTTTTGATGGCCCTCCCTATGATGATGGAAATTGGGTTGGAAAAGGGATTCCGCACAGCACTCAGTGAATTTATACTGATGCAACTGCAGTTGGCACCTGTATTCTTCACGTTTTCACTTGGGACCAAGACCCATTATTATGGAAGAACGTTACTCCATGGAGGTGCAAAGTATAGGCCTACTGGTCGTGGTTTTGTGGTCTTTCATGCAAAGTTTGCTGATAACTATCGCTTCTACTCCCGTAGCCACTTTGTCAAGGGACTTGAGCTAATGATATTATTACTCGTGTATCAAATTTTTGGTCAAGAATACAGAGGAGCTGTTGCATATATCTTAATCACTGTCTCAATGTGGTTCATGGTGGGAACCTGGCTCTTTGCTCCCTTCCTCTTCAACCCCTCTGGTTTTGAATGGCAAAAGATAGTTGATGATTGGACTGATTGGAATAAGTGGATAAGTAACAGAGGAGGTATTGGTGTCCCCCCTGAGAAAAGTTGGGAATCATGGTGGGAGGAGGAACAAGAGCATCTTAGGCATTCTGGAATACGTGGTATTGTTGCTGAAATTCTGTTGTCTTTGCGCTTCTTTATCTATCAGTATGGGCTCGTCTATCACTTGAAGATCACATTGAAAAATCAGAGTTTTCTGGTATGCCATGTATTTGACCCTCTCTTTGCTCTTAAATAGATATCAGGCTATATTCTAATATTTATGCATGGATCGCAGGTTTATGGTGCATCATGGTTAGTAATAATTCTGGTACTATTTGTCATGAAGGTAAGACCAAATTCTTCATATAATTTGTTACAAGAATCTATACAGGATAAATTACAAAAGGCATAATACATAAATATGTCTTTTAACTTGGCTGTTGCTGTCATCCATGCCCTCCAACTTTGGGTGTGCACAAGTAGACACATGCGTTATGTGTGGCGTAGTACACGTAGGATTCCATGTAGGACACAAAATTGTCACGTAGGACGAATGTGTCTATTTGTTCAATTTTATATAAGTGTCTACTTGTGCACCCAAAGTAAGAGGGCATAGATGTCAGTTGAGGCCAAGTTAAACGGCACGTTTATGTATTATATGCCATTACAAAAATATAAAGAGCATTTTTCTCTGCCTGTGATATCCAATGTATATGATGGATCTCTATATATTTCAAAGTTGTTTCCGAATCATGAGATGCTTTCAAATTGCTTACCTGAAAAATATGGAATGCTCAAATGAAACGGGATCAGATCATCAGACTTCTCTTTACTGTTGCTTTGACTCAAAAATGACCAGCAGGAATTGTCAATAACCACCCCTTTAATTTAATATACTCTGACAAGTATTATTTATGCTGCTATCTTTTTCTGATTTATTTTCTATATTTTTCAGACAATATCTGTTGGTCGACGAAAATTCAGCGCAAATCTCCAACTCGTGTTCCGTCTTATAAAGGGATTGATATTCTTAACATTTGTCGCAACCCTGGTGATTCTGATGACACTGCTCCATATGACTCCTAAAGACATGGTTGTGTGTATTCTTGCTTTCTTGCCTACTGGCTGGGGCATGCTTCTGGTTAGTCATCATCGTTATTATGCTCTTCTTCTTCATGTATTTTCTTGTCCAGCATTATACATTAAGATCTCATATTGTTGGTGCTATAAATTTTCCATACTCGGCGTATATATTATAAAATTCCTACAAGTATTCTACTCAGAATTATTGATTCCTTTATAATAACTGAACAGTGAGCATAGACTAAGGATTAAAACATGACATTTTCTTGCAACAAACAGTAGGTAACATGTTGTTTAGGAATTTAGGCCCCAACTTTCTTGGGATTGAGCTGTAGTCGTCATTGATCAAGGAAATCTTAGGCCTTTTGTACTCCTCTTTGTTGGCTGCATATAAATCTCGTTCTGTCGATAAGAATCTTAGTAGTCAATATTAACAACTGCACAAACCCAACTATCTGTACTATTATGCAGACAAGTAAATCCCCATGTACAAGGAGTGCAAGGGATCTAAATCCGCCTTTGTGTGTTAATTTCCTTCTGTGTGCATTTTATGTTTTCAGATTGCTCAAGCATTGAAGCCTGTTGTTCGGAGAGCTGGATTCTGGGGATCAGTTCGAACTCTAGCTCGTGGCTATGAGATTGTGATGGGATTGCTTCTGTTCACACCGGTTGCTTTTCTGGCTTGGTTTCCATTTGTGTCCGAGTTTCAAACCCGTATGCTGTTCAACCAAGCATTCAGTAGAGGTCTTCAGATTTCTCGTATTCTTGGTGGTCAACGCAAAGATCGTTCCTCTCGAAACAAGGACTAGAATTGCTGACATGAATAGGGCTACATTATTAACATTCATCCTTCAATGTTTTGTCATTGTTGTTCATTCACATTGTAAGCTGCTGCCTTTGTAATTATCTAGTGGTAATAGCAGCATTTTTGGGCAATACCATATCCCTTTTTTTGTGAAAGCCATTGAAAAATTCCTTAATGGAACCTCTCTTACATTTTTGGAAAACCTTTGATCTTTTTGAGTTATTTTTATGATCTTTTGCATAGTGTTATGAGCTCAGTTGATTTGCATGCATTATTACAAACGAACGGGTCGGATTGAATATGTTCTAGTTGAAAACAGGTTAAAACAAATCAAGAAAGATGGCATTTAAGGAGCATGGGCAGAAATGATATATGGATGTATAATAAAATTAGATTTGAACTAAATATGTAACTCGAATTGACCCACAAGACACCATTGTCAAAGTACTTACGATCACGTCCAATCCTACACTTCAAATTCAAGTGTAGTATAGTCGTAGTAATAATAAACCCAACAAAGGTTAGAGTCGATTTCAAGATGAAATGATGCTCCTCTAAGTCTTGTTAAACTTGTATAAATATTCTCATTCCAAGTGTTTTTGTAGATTATTCCAACTTAGCTGAATTGTCTGCCAATATTACCTATTTCAATAAGATAGTAAAATAATATATTTTCAGAAGACCCCTATATAAATATATGGTCATATTGATATTATAAATTTATAATTCTTCAAAAGTGCAAATATATCTAAGACAAAAATATGATTCTATTGTGTTTTGTTTTTTTTTTTATTAAAATTTAAATTTAGTAGTAGCTCATCTCTAATTTTTCTTATTGTATCCAAAAGTTTCGATGTTTTTTGAATTGCACCATAAAATTGTGAAGAGTTATGCGATAAGTGTTTTCTTACACCTAATTGGTTCCAAAGGTATTGCATCATCTTCAACTTCATCATCAACATTGATGTATTCCATATGTATACACTGTTAATTTGAAATTTGTACAATTTTGATATTTATACATCATTAAATTATATTTGTACAATTCTGATATGTATACATTTTTAAGTTGTATTTGTATAGTTATGATATATATATACATCATTAAATTGTATTTTGTATAGTTATGAAATGTATACACCACTAAATTATAATTTCTGAAAAAACCAGAATATTTTTTATAATTTCTATGTATTGAAATATGTCACTCACATATCAAGAACGGAGAAGATAACAGGTCAAGTCCTAATGAATTTTATGAGCAGACATTCTAAATAATGTTAAACACTTGCTAAAAAAAAAGTCATGTCACCTATATGAAGTCTCCTCTTATGAAGAGTAGCATGCATGTTGAGGATATCAAACCTCTGTATACGAAGAGGTAGCAACTAAAATAAGAACATAAATTCACAATTTTCCATCACTAGAGATATATATTTGTTCTTGCTAATGAATACAAATCCTAAGATATCTAAAAAAAATGAAGTACTAAGTAAAGCAAAAATTATCAAATCCATTAACAAAAACAACAATAGAAAGGAAACTTACAAAAGAACAACATGATTAGCATAACAATTCCCTAAGGGGGGTAGATCATTGGATAAGGCATTCCTCCAGTGATCATCCCTTCCAAATACGATTGAAGCATTAGTGCTTTCCTGTAGTACATCATTCCACCAACTGCAAAACTCCAGAAAGGTTGTGTAAGGGAAAGAAATTTATAAGAGAAACAAGCACGTATGCAACATTATCCAGGAAAGGGAAGCATGAAAACCTACCTAGAACAAGCATGCACACAGGATATGCCCGGTAAGTACCTACAAAACATTTTTTAGTGATCATTTACCATTTTTAGGGCTTTTGTCTTATCTAATACACTGAACATCCTGAACTTCCACACCTATAAGTCTGCCTCCGAGCCCATTGGTTAACTTTTCCATCACAAGAGACGGAAAATTCAACTTTCAACTTCTTCTTCAAAAGCACCCCTCTCCCTTCATACTTTATCAGAAATTTAACTGGGTGTTTGGCCATGAAAATTGAATCATTGAAATTTTTAAAGTTGAAGTTGCGACTTTGTGTTAAGCCATACTTTTTGCAAAGAATATTTAGAATTTAAATGTACTTTCTCTAATATGGTTTACAACCCACCCACCCATTTCTAAAAGCTAGCAAAATCACTCAACTTGAAAAATTTACCTGAAACATACAATCGAATCTTCTCTAAATGAGTAATATCTCAAAATAGATGGTCACATAAGGTTATAGATTGCTACTACATACTATTACAAATATTTTCCCTTTATTTGGATTTTTGAAACTGGAATTGTGTTTAGTTATAATTTTTGAAAATAATATTTGGTGTTTGAAGTTGTCCTAAAAAACATGAAATACAATTTAAATGGAGCCATTTTTATAGAAAATAAAAGATTTAGGCAAAATTTGAAAATATAGTGATGTAAAAACTGAAAATGAAAACAAGGTTTTGGGTGTTCTCCAAATTTCAAATACAACTTCAAGTTATATTCAGAATTTTCACGACCAAACGCCAATTTTCAAATTAAGTGAAAAAAATCCAGATAAAAAGTGAACGATTCTCATGGCCAAACAGGTCCATGTCTTCCATTTTTTGTTGTAAATATATTTTCAAGATTTCTCTGGTCCTAATCATGTCATGGTCATTTGTTGACTAATTCTTCGAAATATTTAGTTTGCAGAAAATCAGTTTGAGGGTCTATTTTCTAGGATTAGTGGGTTTATGTTTTACTTAGTCAATGAAATTATCTTTCTATTGTAGTGGACCATGCTTACCTTCTAAAGACTATGAGTCAACTAAATCAAGAAACAAGTCATAACTGCAACAAAAATGTGGTATTCAAACAAAGGAAATGCCTACAATGAAATCATGCTGAAGACACTTAAAAGCATCCTGAAGACAACATTCTAACTACATGTCACCAACTAATAAGATATTGACAAACAATTAGCTGTAGATTATTAGTAGAAGATGTATGCTTACAACACTCTAAATACACATCACCAATCAGCATTGTTCGTCTTCTTCTCTGTTTCCAGGATGATAATAAGGGATACTAAAGTTTCCAAGAGCTAACAACCAAGGAGAGTATGTCAGGAAGGACATAGGCAAACACCACAACAATAACAAAATGCCCAGTGTGACCCCACAAGTGGGTCTGCGGAGGATGGGTGTATGCGGACCTTAACCCTACCTTGTGTGAGGTAGAGAGGTTGTTTCTGAAAGACCCTCGGCTCAAGGAAATAGTTTTTTAAATCAGATTTGACAGATGCAAGAGTAAAAGCTATGGTGAAAATACTGTAGAATTTAAGAATATTTGATAGCAAGGATAGTAAATATAACCAAAGTAAAAGCAATAACAGTAGTAATACAATTGAAGAATAAGATAATAATAGGATAATACTGATGATACTGCTAAGTAGAAGAGGGAGCAGCCAAGGTGCTCTATGCTAGACCCATGCTCTCCCACAGGAAGAGAGAAATCGCTCGACTACCTACTAACCCTCTACCCTAATACTCGACCTCTATGTTTTCCTATCTACGGTCATGTCCTTGGTGAGCTGAAGATGTTCATGTCATGTCTAATCACCTCTCCCCAATTCTGTGTTGCATTGACATAGGCAAACACCGAATGAGCTAATACAAGTGTTCCTTAGACAGCGTGTCACACAGTATTCCCTGCCAGAAACCCTTGTTTATGGCTAGATCTTTAATGGAAAGAGAATAGAATCAATAAGACATATTATGGATATTAGATTTTATATTTTTTTGTATGGATGTTAGGTTGAATGTCAGTTTCCATTACTCAGACATTTCCTCTACAAAACCTGTTTTGAAAAATGTTGTCGTTGTTGTAGACATTTCCTCTATACTGACAAATCAGAAAAGAAAGGGAGAATCATTTAATAAAATGCATATCCTACACAGCAAAGGATACAGAAACCAGAGTCATGGACCATGTAGGTTCAAACATGACCCAAGAATAACGAGAAAATTACTCATACAAAAGACCATAAGGTCATCCTTTTATCCTTCTATATGATTTCTTACATGGCCTAAAATATACCATTAAAAATGTTTTTCCAGACAAACAAAAGCTACGAAGTACCAACTAATATAGTTTCAATCTAATTTAACATTGCAGGATATAAAAGAACCGTAAAATAAGCATTTACCTAGGAAAGGATGCAAGTCAATTTATTCTTAACATATTGGAGCTCGATACAATTTGCATTTTCATCTCAGAATTAGCGATTTTAAATTTGACTTTGAATTACTCTAAGAAGACAAGTGAGATGAACACTAAGAACAAAATTCTCCAAAAGAAAAAAGGAAATTTAGGACACTGA
>JAJONR010014356.1:0-11649 GCA_029582245.1 Solanum etuberosum
TTTGTTTTATTAGTTGCTATTATAATATTGCCAACAACATGGTTGAAAAGTTTAGGTTTATTGGCTTATGTTTCTATTGGTGGAGTTTTGGCTTCAATTGTTTTGGTTTTTTCAATACTTTGGGTTGGTGCAATTGATGGTATTGGATTTGAAGAAAAAGGTGTGATTTGGAGATGGGATGGATTGATAAGTGCAGTAAGTATGTATACATTTTGTTATTGTGGTCATGCTGTTTTCCCAACAATATGCAATTCCATGAAGGATAGGAGCCAATTTCCCAAGGTAATATTAATATCTTATTGATAAACATGTATTACTTCGATTTCAGTTTACGTGGTACTGTTTGACTAGACATAAATCTTAAGAAAGAAGGAAATAATTTTTTTTGAAAGTTGTGGTTGTATATCGTTTCATGAAGGGCGTAAAAGGAAATTTAAAGTTATGTTGTTTTTCTGTTATAGAAAGATCGATGACATCTCTTTTGGCACGACAGATTAAAAACTATATAAAAGTACGTCATAAAATGAGATGGAGGAAGTATTATTTCTGCGCCACATAGAAAGTATTCCAACACTTGGAAGTTGGAGAAAAGTACTCCAACCATAGAAATAGACAGAACAATACAAAAACGTACAGAAAGACACAAAAATATACAGAACAGAGAACTTAAAGTGAGATTCAAGAACTTTTCAATTTATAAATAAAATATTTTTGTTCAATATTTGATTGAATATGAAGCTGGCAAATGACATTTCAATTTATAAATAATCATATGTCTAATTATAAAAGAAATGACATTTCATATTTTCTCATAATAAATTATAAATACCTTTGCTACAGCCTACATGTCATATTACACCAATAACTATAAACATATTTTATTTGATCATCGTATATATAACTTAAATTTTTTTTTTCTTTTTTTGTCAAACAGGTTTTATTTGTGTGCTTTATATTAAGCACCATAACCTATGGATCAATGGCAACTATGGGGTACTTAATGTATGGACAAAATTTAATGTCACAAATAACATTAAATCTCCCTGCCGGGAAAATTAGTTCAAAAATCGCGATATATACAACACTCGTTAATCCAATAACAAAGTATGCTCTTGTCGTCTCTCCAATTGCAACGGCTATTGAAGATAAATTACCTTTACGAAAGAGTAAATTTATCGTAAGCTACTTCATCAGAACATTTTTAGTTATCAGCACGGTCATTATGGCGTTAACCGTTCCATTCTTTGGATATGTCATGACATTTACGGGCGCGCTTTTGGGCGTTACCGTGTCGATATTGTTACCATGCCTATGCTACCTAAAGATCAAGAAGCCTTCATATTTGGAAGTTATGTTTGTTGGTATGATTTTGATTTTTGGTTCTTCAGTTGCCATATCTGGAACTTACACTTCTTTGAAAAACATTATTAGTCATGTGTAGAGGTGACGAAAGAACGGTTTGTACATAATTTGGATGGATCAGAATGGACTGAATCAATGGTTGTTGCTCAATCCTATCCTAAGTTTATTTGGACAATAATAATGAGCTGAGTCAAGATGAGCTAAATAATTATTTGTAGCCCAAACCACTCAACTTGACCCCACTTATTTTTTCTGAAATATCAATAAATATTTTAAACCAAATATTCCCAAACCAATCAAACATTGTGTGCACAAATTCAATTAGGGAATCAATTTGCATAACTTCTATTTTCTGCTAAGCAAGTTAAATTCAAAGCCTAGTGACTTCACCGTTATATTGGGTAAAGTTCAGTTATTTTAATGTGACAATTAATAGTTTTGTGACTTTACTATCAATGAACATGCAAAAGAAAGGAAGGCAAAACAAATACTATAGGAAGCATTACAAAACATTAAAAAAAAAATAACAACAAAATAACCTTATAAACCTATATCATCATATTATACTAAAAGTGGGAAGCCACAAAAGTAAAAGTTGAAATATTATTTTACCCCTATCTTAATTCAAAATGTTATAAAAATATCTAATTATACATAATTTGTAAATTATAGGATTTGTAAGTGCAATTACTTCCCTCTCATGATATGTGCCTTTTGTTTTTCCTTTTTAAACTTGTAGCTTCCGAATTCCGAATATGGATAACTTATTGATTCTATATTTATTTTCTATCTATAATCTATATGAATAAAGTCTTGCGAATGATGTGTATGTTTATTTTTCTTTTATTTTTTGTGTGTTTTTTCTCTATTAGACTTCACCAATCTAATTTTTATGATTTTTTTTTTATCATTATCGTAAGTATGTATTGTTGTTTGGCTCAAATTAGTCATGTGACTTTATTGAAAGTGTGTTAACTACTAAACAAAGTTTAAAAATTACCGATAATAGCTTCAACGGAATTGATTTACCGATGGTAGCTTCAAAGGAATTGATTTTAAACATTACAATGTGCCCCTCATTGGTGTTTCTTGACGCACATTAAAAAATATTACTCACTTCACACGATTTGCATAAAATTTTAATTGTTCTAACGAATCTATAAAAATTCACATGGAACACACGTGCAACGCACGTGTCCAACGACTAGTATGTAAAATAAAAACTACAATACATACTAGTCCTCAAAGAAGTTAATGAATTCTTTAGACAATGTACCATCAGAGCCGACTCAACAACATGGGGGGCCCAAAGAGAAACTAAAGAGAGGGGCCCAAATATATATTTGTTTTTCATCATATATACTTTTATTTAAAATCTACTTTTGTAGCTATTTTAGATGCGACGTCATTAGGTACTGTTTTATAATCAATTTGTTTTAATAATTCTTTTCAAATGGTAATATAGCTAATTCATTCAATCTCTCTTGAGACATTGTTGATCTTAAAGAAGATTTAATCAATTTTAATTTTGAAAAAACTTCTTTCGGCTGAGGTAACGGTTACAGGAACTGTTAACATTATTCTATAAGCAATATGTGTATTTGAAAAAGAATCAAGTCTTTTTATTTGATTGAGTATTTTCGTTAGATCATTATCTTCTACTTGTATTATTTCCCTTAACACTTTTAATTCAAAAAATAAATCTAAACCATCAATATCAGAATAACTATTACATGTTAAAGAAAGTTCAAGGTTAAGACAATATTTTTTAAATTCTCATCATCTAGTGATCTCAATATTTTACCACTAAATAAGAAATCAAAAATATTTTCATATGCTTCAATTAGTTCGAATCTATTTTGAAGTGAAAAAATAATTTGATCTACCCTACATATATAAAGCAATAAACACTATTTCTTACGAAATTCAGGTTCATTTTCATCTCATATGCAATTTCTTTAGCAGAAATCATAACAATCATAGTACATATAATTTATTTTTTTAAAAATAACATATATAAGTAATTATGTTTTAAAAATGGGGCCCAAGTGATGGCTTTAGTACCTAGCGGTTAAGACGGCCCTGTCTACCATAGAAGTATACGTCAAGCTTGTCTTCTCCGGTCATTTGTTCAACATATTTCTTAATTTTGAAGGTTGAATCTTTAAGCTGAGGGCTGTACCATACTTTGATAAGCTCTAATGACGCAATATCTTAAAAACTGTCTAGGATCACATCTATGTATATGTAGTTTCTCGAGCACGGGAAAGGATTTCTCTACATCAACCTGCCATTCAGAAAATTCCAATTCTTCCAATTTTAGAGATTTGAGATTCTGGAAAGTGACATCTTCCATGTTCCATTCTTTCCCCTCCTCGATCATTGCGTATTCTAGTCTTACTTTTTGAAGGTTGGGTAGTCTAGCAATTCTTGACAATGAATCGGATGTCAGAACGAGCCATTGCAGCCTCATTTTCTTCAAGCTCAAAGGGAAGCCGTGTGTATATTCATGGAATGAATCCCAATAAGAATATAAACGGAGTTCGTTAAGGACATCCAATCTTGGAAGACAAATCTTCTCTGCTAAACAATTTTCTAGTTGTTCGATACAGACTTCAAGGTTTTGAAGATTAGGAAACCTTTCGAAAAAATCCTCCGCGTCTTCTGAACCGGGAAGGTAGAGCTCATATAATGTTCTCAAATTTTCTAACCTTAAATACTCATCTAACACAGTTGGTTCGTTGATGTCCGGATCAAAAAGAGCACAACACTTCATCCGCACATCTTGTAGCTTTGCAAGACTCCAAAAACAAGGCGATAATATCATGCATGATCCCTTCAGGTTATCTCAAATCCAAACTTTTGAGAAGCCTCAAGTGTTTTAGGTGACTCTTGTGGGGAAGACAATCCTTATAGACCTTCAGAGTGAGGAGGTGTTTAACATAAGGATTCTTCTTTTCTGGATTAAACAGGACAAAAGTTTCATCCAAATGAAAGAGACGTTGATCATAACGAATGGTAATTCCTCGTGCCATCATACCAGACGGAGCGTTTGAACCTCCTATGAAGTCAAACAACTTTTCCTTTCTAGATTTTATATAACAAAATTCATGCACAAAATCATGAATTTTGAAAATAGAATTATCGAAAGGTATTACCAAGCTACTGGAAATTAACTCATTCACTACTTCTTCTGCACTTTTCATCTCAATCTGCTCGACAAGTCCTTGAAAAATCAACAAATCTTTCAACTCATAGATCCATATATCTTTATCCTTTGGATAACTTGCAAGGCAAACCAAATACGGATTTACGTGATTTGACAAATGGTCATAACTTAATTGTATAAACTTCACCACTTCCTCTTCATCTTTAAAAATAAAGGAACTCAAATTATTAAGAACTTCAAGCCACAAAGCCTCTTTCTTTTCCTTCCTTGAAATGACTCCACTGATTAGATCAAGTACTAAATGAAGCCCATCACACTTTCGAGCTATCTTTTCTCCAACATCCTTTAGTTCATCAGGGCAACGTTCTTCTCCGAATACCCTTTTCTCTAATAACTCCCAACTTTTTTCTGATCTTAGCAATCGAAGATAAAGAGGATCACTGTGGCATTTTCCATGCAAAGCCACTTCCTTTTTTCGACCTGTTAAAATCACTCTGCTTCCTTTCTGTAATTCAGGAAAAGGTCTTGTTAGATCATCGAATGTTGCAGTATCCCACATGTCATACAAGAAAATAAGGTACCGTTTTCCAAATAGTTGTTTCCGCAGCTTATCAGCAATGTCATCATCTATGTCATTCTCATTGAATCTTTCTTTCAAACCAATAACTTGGTTGAAAATTTTCTGCAACAACTTTTTGTCATTACGTTCCTGGTCGACTGTGCACCAAGCACAAACATCGAAATGATCAACAATGGACTTATCATTATACACTCTGTATGCCAAAGTACTTTTCCAAGCCCTGGCATGCCAACTATGGAAATGACATCTATCTCAGCTGGTGAGCTTCCTAATTATCCACTCTATCTCCTCCTCAAAACCTACGATTATTTTACCAACTGTACTCGATGAGTTTCTTTCAACCGGCTTGGTGGGAGCGTTTGCAACAATAATACCGCTGCTCTTGGGGATCTTCTCTTGTACCTCTTTTTTGACAAACTTGATCTTTTCTACGGTATCAGGAAGTATGAAGATAAGCTGCAATAGACCATGATCTCGGGCAAGAAATGAGTTAATGACATGTTCCGCCTCATATGCCACATCTAGAACACGAGTCCAAAGATCTCTATGCAACTCTTGCTCAAATCACCCGAACAACGATCTTATAGTTTCCAGGTCTATTTCAGCTGCTTAGTTTCTTATTTTATCAAAGCAACTGAAGAAGCATTGGAATTGACCAAGTCTTTTAAGTTTGTGAGTAGAAGAGTCATGAAGAGCGGTCCATCACTCATGGGCAAGCGGAGCTGTGACGAGTCTGCACGGGCTTTTAAGAAATCATTCTTAAGATCCACCTTCAGGATTTCAATAACTTCTAAGTTGCGAACAAGATCGTTCAAAGCAACAGTAGGAGATAAATTGATAACATAGGCAGCAGTATTAAGTGCTTCTGCCCAAAAGGAATCTGGCAGCTTAGCATCTGAAAGCATACATCTAACCCTCTCAACAAGAGTTCTGTTCATCCTCTCCGTCAAACTATTTAGCTGAGGAGTCTTTGAAAGAGTTTTCTGATGCCGAATACCCTGCTCTCTACAATATCTATCAAAAAGACCAATATACTCACCATCATTATCAGAACGGATGCATTTCAATTTCTTCCCTGTCTGTCTCTCAACCAAGGCCTGAAAATTCTTGAACACATCAAGTACCTGATCCTTGGACTTTAAAGAGAATACCCAGAGCTTGCGCGAATGATCGTCAATAAAAGTCACAAAGTAAAGTGCACCACCATGAGACTTTACCTTACAAAGACCACACAAATCAGAATGTACCAACTCCAGTAAATCAAGCTTTCTTGAAGGCGGATGACTCTGAAAAGAAACTCTTTTTTATTTACCGGCTAAGCAATGAACACACTTGTTCAACCTTGCTTGTTTCACTCCAGAAAGCAAATTCTTCTTAGCTAAATTGTACATCCCCTTCTCGCTAATATGACTCAGTCTTCTATGCCATAGCAATGATGAAGTATCATTCTCCACCACATTTATTGAGCCTCTGAGAATGGAGCCCTGAAAAACGTACAAGTTAGACAACTTGTCACCACGGGCTACCACCATCGAACCTCTTGTAAGCTTCCACTAGCCAGAACCAAAGGTATTAACATAACCTTCATCATCAAGGTATCCAACAGAAATCAAATTCAAGCGAACATCTGGAGCATGCTTGATATTATTGAGAACTAGTTTGGAACCATTATTACTTTCCAAACAGACAGTCTCAATACCAAGAACCGCAACCTCATGATTATTGTCCATTTTCAACATCCCAAAATTACCTGGAGTATAAGAAGAAAATAATTCCTTCCTGGGTGTGACATGAGAAGTAGCACCAGAATCCACAAACCAGCTAGACTCATCACAAATAAGATTGACGGCATTTTCATCACAAGAAACAAGAAGGTCATCGTTAGCAACAACAGCAACACGATTTTCATTATCGCCTTCTTTCTTTTGTTGTTTCATATCTCTCTTGTACTTGAAACAATATTTCTTGATATGCCCATTCTTGTGGCAATAGTCACATGTAACATTCTTGAATCTAGACTTTGACTTTCCTCTACTTTTATCTCTGTCATTTTGACCTCTAAACTTGTTTCTCCCCCCTGTCTTCAGTAACCAAAACATTGGAGTGTGAAGTAGAAGAAGACGAGCCTTGAGATATTATTCTCATCTCTTCATTTAAGACACCACTCTTAGTATATTCCTTGGTCATAACACCACTGGGAGCAGAATTAGTCAAAGAAACTCAAAGAGTTTCAAAAGAGTCTGGCAGAGTATTAAGAAGCCATAGTCCCTGAATTTCTTTATCGAATTTTACACCCATTCCGGACAGCTGGTCAAGAACACCCTGAAAATCATTAATATGATCAGAAATAAGAGTGCCCTCTTTATACCTGATGTTCATCAATTGTTTCAAAAGAAACAATTTATTGTTGCCAGTCTTCGAAGCATATAGTGTTTCGAGCTTGTCCCACAAACTTCTGGCATGTGTCTCATTCACAATGTGATTTCTAACATTATCTTCAACCCATTGTCTAATATAGCCACAAACCTGTAAATGCTTAAATTTCCAATCCTCATCATTCATAGATTCGGGTTTATTAGAAGCAAACACAAGTAGATGCATTTTCTTGACAAATAGAAGATCTTTCATCTTGTCTTTCCAAGTATGATAATTACTACAATTCAAACAAAACATCTTGCTCATATTTGACTCCATCATTCAAATAGATAATCAACAACAACCAAATACTCTGATACCACTTTGTTGGGAAAGGCAAGCACAAAATAAATGTGCACGACAGGGCAATAACGGAAGAAAAACCCAAGTCAAAACTTTTCCTTCTACTTGAACCAAGAGAAGACAAAATAATGCAAGAATAAAACTGTTTGAGCAGCAAACAAATCAACCAAGCAAGAAAAATAAATCAACACACGAGACACCAAAGTTTAACGTGGAAAACCTCTTCGGTGTGAAGAGTAAAAACCACAAGGCCAAAGCTCCACTATAATCAACAAGAGTTACAAAAGTGTTCTGCAAAATGGCCACCAACAAAAGTGCCAAACAATGAGCAACACAACTACAAGATAGCACAAAAAACAAGAGAAATAAAAGGAGCAAAAACACCAAACCTGCAGCTACTGTTCACGAGCTGAAATCTGGAGCTACAGGACTCCAAATCACCCTCTCTCAGTTCCAAATCAAAGATTAAGTTGAAAGGAAAAAGTTATCCAAAAATCAGCTGAATCGGATAAGAAACGAAGCGGAAATCGCGATTTGAAAATGGCTGCAAGGGTTTGTGCGAAAATCTGCACTCTCTCACTATTCTCTCTATATGGCTGCTCTCCAACTCTTGTGATATATCTCAAATAAGACCTAAAAGAAAGTCTTACATAATATTGGACTTGGGCAAAAGTGGGCTAGTTAAATTTGGGCTAAATTTATCCACAAAGGAAAGGAAAGAAGATCCATAACCTTGAATTTTTATTTATCCACGTAGAAAGGGAAAAAGGTCCAAAACCCAACAAAATTAGACAAAAATAATAATCATATATTAATTGAGACTTTAATTTTATATAAGATTCTAAAGGACTTTGTTAATGGATGCAAATTACTTTTTTATAATTAGAGTAGGAAGTGTATGCATGTGTAAATTGAGTTATTATTTTAATAAAAAAGTTCAACTTATTACTTTATATAAGCACTTGTAGACTGTAGTATATATTTTGTAGACTATATAACATTGATAGAAAAGATATTTTATTCGATGGATATACATAGATAACTATTATTTACATATTAATTTTCAATATTTCACTACAAAAGTCGAATAGTTAAAACAATTGATCAACTATATATTACTGCATTAAAACATCTAATTTTATCAGCAATAAATATACACATTAATAAAAAATGATAAGTTTTTGTTAGTATTAGTTGATCTAATTAATATCGCTATAAGTTTTAGAAATATTTTTTAAACAAAGCTAATTACCTTTAATTAAAATGCATATTTAGCATCAACTAAGCTATTGCCGTTAATTAATTACCGCTAAAAATTATTTTTTCCACTCATTCTCCTTACAGTCAAGTGGCTAAACGCCCCTCCCTAGATAAGAAGCAGAACGCACCTTCACCTATATATGAACTAGACACAAGTGCCCGTGCTAGCACGGGCCCAATAACTATTATTTTTTTGTCTCACTTTATGTGATATAGATAAAATTTAGAGAGTCAATTAAATTTTGATATAATTTTAAAATAGTTTAAATTGTTAATTATTGTAACTTATAGTACTTTTTACGTAATTTTTAAATAATGTATGTTACTTTCCTTGTCCCAATATATGTAGCACAAATAGAATTTCAAGAGTCAGTAAATAATTGAGATTTATAATAGTTTGTACGTAGTTTCCAAATTAAAATAATACATGATACTTCTTTTGTCCCATTTTATGTGACATAGATAGATTAATTTTATGAATCAATCGATTTTTTTTTATAACCAATCAATTTTTATACGTTTTTTATAAAACAATTAAGTTGTCAATTAGCATGATTTATAGTATTTTTTACGCAATCTAAACAATTAAGTTGTCAATTAGCATGATTTATAGTATTTTTTACGCAATCTTTAGATATATAAGAAAATTAAAAATAAGACAAACAAATTAAAACGGAGAAAAAAAAGTAAGAGAATGTATATGTAAGTGTGGAACCACACAGGTGAAGCAGGCACATCGACCGCCACCTGTGTGGTTATCCACACTTATATATAAGTAGTGGATGTATGAGTTTGAGATCGAATCTAGCTTTTTAGTTATTGAGTTTTGAATTAATAACTAAAAACATATAGATAGAATAATTATTTTATTCTAGACAAATCTGCCAAAACCCAATATATAAACTAGCATTTTGATGTTAATTGTCACACTCAAAAAATATGAAATCCCATAGTGTGGAGAGTATTGAAACACAAAATCAGATTCCACAAATTCTGGAGCCTAGTAATGGAACCTCTTTCTTTAGAACATGCTTCAATTGTATTAATTTATTATCAGGTGAACCTCTCATTATTTGGTGTTGTTGTTGTTGTTTTCAAGACACATCCAAAAGTAGAAATAAGTCATAATCACATATCTTATCGAAGACCTGATTCAAGATAGGAGGATATGGAGGTCGAGAATTAATGTAAAAAGACTAGTAGGTAATTGCGCTATCTAGTTTCCCTTGTCAGTGGTATTAGTATTTTCCGCCTACTTTCTTATACTGGTTACTTTTACCTGTTATTTCCTTTGTTTCAGTTATTGTATTATTTGTTGGTGCTACTGGTATACTCTTTTCTTTCTTGTTTTGTTATGCTTTACTGGAGTCGAGGGTCTATCCGAAACAACCTCTTTACCTTCATAGGGTAAGGATAAGGCTGCATATATATACCAAATACCCTCTCCAGACCCCACTTATGAAATTTCACTGAATATGTTGTTGTATAGTACTTTAATTGAAGTTATATGCACCGACATAGTAAACATTTTTTTTACTATCCTATTATAATTTATAGGTGCAACTTGGTATTCTCTTGTCCTTGTTTTGCTATGCTTTACTTTAGTCGAGGGTCTAGCGAAAACAACCTCTCTACCCTCATAAGGCATAGGGATAATGCTGCATGTACACCAAATACCCTCTCCAGACCCCATTTGTAGGATTTCACGGAATATGTTGTTGTATAGTTTAATTGAAGTTATATGCATCGATAAAGTAAACATTTTTTACGTTATTAATTAGTACTGTTTAATTAACCTGTTATAACATGTTACTGATTATTATTTCTATCATCTTACCTATGCTTATCACATAGATAAATTTATTTGTAATCAAGTGACCTAACTGTATAAATATTTACGAGCTCTATATATAAAACTTAGGCTAATTTTTTTCATTTTTCTATCATATAGGTATTGGAATAATATCAGTACCCTATTCACTTTCACAAGGAGGATGGTTATGTTTGATGCTACTTTTTTTAGTAGCAATTATATGTTGTTACACAGGAATACTTTTGCAAATATTTATTATTTCTATCATCTTACCTATGCTTATCACATAGATAAATTTATTTGTAATCAAGTGACCTAACTGTATAAATATTTACGAGCTCTATATATAAAACTTAGGCTAATTTTTTTCATTTTTCTATCATATAGGTATTGGAATAATATCAGTACCCTATTCACTTTCACAAGGAGGATGGTTATGTTTGATGCTACTTTTTTTAGTAGCAATTATATGTTGTTACACAGGAATACTTTTGCAAATATTTATTATTTCTATCATCTTACCTATGCTTATCACATAGATAAATTTATTTGTAATCAAGTGACCTAACTGTATAAATATTTACGAGCTCTATATATAAAACTTAGGCTAATTTTTTTCATTTTTCTATCATATAGGTATTGGAATAATATCAGTACCCTATTCACTTTCACAAGGAGGATGGTTATGTTTGATGCTACTTTTTTTAGTAGCAATTATATGTTGTTACACAGGAATACTTTTGCAAA
>JAJONR010014358.1:0-15197 GCA_029582245.1 Solanum etuberosum
AAAAAAAAAAAAAAAAAAAAAAAAACGCTAGTTCAATGTCATGTCTGCACAGACCAGCTTAAACTACAAAACAAGATGAAAGAGTGCAGTCTTTATTTACACAACGAGAGAGTAAGAAACCTGCAACTTCTCCTTCCCTAGGGAAATGAAACCATTGGATAGAACTTTTCTGTTCCTCAAATGGGAGATTCCAAGCATCTCTCCGTTCTTGATAACCTATTCACACACAGTTACAATAACAGAGGTCACTTTAAATCAGCATCGAGAATGAACTGAAAAGGCTTGACAACAATGCTTATGATGCAAGACTGAATCATTCTCTCACTGCAGATAATTCCCAATGCTTGGAGCCCTCTCATCCCCTTAATCATTCTTCTATACATTAATGTATTTTTGAAAAATCATCAAAATAAATAGGATTTCACTTCTTGCATCCCATAGGGGGAGGCTGGAAACTGAAACATGCGTAATAAAAGCACTCTTTGGTTGGTCAGCTTCGATCTAATTCAGGTAAATAGAAAGTCAGTTGAAATAGTTGAATCCTTTAATTAGAATCTTTAGACATTAGGACCCTTGGTCACAGAAAAGCTAATGAAGCAGAGTATATATCTAGCTTTCCTCAAAGACTATATCTAGCAACATAGTCTTTGTATGCAACATATTTCATTTTGAACAAACTTTCCTCAAAGACTATATCTAGCTTTGACAAAAATCTGTTCTCTGACAAGGGAGGTATAGTCTAGAGGAAAGGGTCATCAATCTCTAACCATGAGGTTGGGCTTCAATTCACCAAGGAAGCAAAGTGGGAAAATCCATTATTTGACTCCTGGGCTTGGTGGGTCTGCGGGTGACGTTTACAGAATCTCAAAGAATAAAAACATATATGGGGGGAAAAAACAAAAAAAAGGACAATCTGCCACATTCTGGGCCTAAACCAGTGAGATATCTACATCTGACCAAAAAGACATGCTTTCATCATGATACAGTTCCCTAAAATTACAAGAATAGAAGATGTCATTATGGATAAATTATTTCCCTCATTGTCTCAAAAAGATATGCCCGCAACACACCTTAAATCTAATGGCTACATGTCTATACAATTTTAAGGTACTTGAAGCAATAAGCATTATTAATCAAACATCCAAATAAAACCATACTACTTACAGCTGTATGCCGAATTCCAGTTGATTTCCCCAATAATTCATGCTCTTTAAGGAATAAGAGCTCGCCATGGACTGGAAGAAAATGTTGTGGCTTCACAATCCTTAGAACTTCTTCCTTCAGAACGGGAAATCCATCATCAATATTGCAGCTTAGAACATTGAGCATGCAATTGAAAAAAAGTGATAATTTTTCTTTTTGGAAAAACAGATTTACGGAATGAGAACTGTGTCATGCTCTGGGATATCTGAGAAACTGGAATTCTTGAATTTTGACACAACTTCTTCTCCCTTTCTTTGTTTCTCTAAAGCAAAAAGATGCATAAAAATGAAAATCATATTTCCCCTGCCCTTCCACTTCTCTCTTCAATATGTCTTTCATCCATGGGCAACCATTTGGAACTAACAAATTTAAGTCAGCTTAGGAAACGTTCACGCAGAGCGATTCACTTACCCGTTCCTCAAAATATCCCTTTTCTTGTTACAATATGAACCTTCTTCATTTTCTTGTCACAATATACTACAACAACAACAGCTACATACCTAGCTTAGTACCCCAAGTGGGGTCTGCTCCATCCCTGGCAGGTAGAGAGGTTGTTTCTGATAGACCCCCAGCTCAAGAAAAGTAAAAATGAAACATTTATGGAGACATAAGAGGTAACAATAGAAACAACCATGGGATAGTAAAAAAATCGATGCATAAAAGACCACAAGTAGTAAAATAAGCATGAGAAATATGGAAATAGTAAAATAATAAAAATACCAAAACTAATACTAATACTACTAGCAAGAGAGAAGACGCGAAAATATATACTACTAGACTTCTACCAGAATCCTCGACTTCCACGCCCTCCTATCAAGGGTCATGTCCTTAGTAAGCTGAAGACTTGTCATATCTTGTCTGATCACCTCCCCCAAATACGTCTTTGGCCAACCTCTACCTCTCTTCAGACCCTCCAGCATCAACCTTTCACACCTCCTCACTAGAGTGTCTATGCATCTCCTCTTGACATGCTCGAACCACCTCAGCATCGCCTCCCGCATTTTGTGCACCACGGAGGCCACTTCTATCTTGGCCCGAATATCTTCATTTCTGACCATATCTCCCCTAGAAAACTCACACATCCATCTCAGCATCCTCATTTCCGCAACTTTCATCTACATGACATAAGAGGTCTTAACTAGCCAACATTTTACCTCATACAACAAAGTCAGTCTAACTACTACTTTGTAGAACATACTTTTACATCTTAGTGGCGCCTTCTTATCACATAAGACACCAGATGCTAGCCTCCATTTCAACCATCCTGCGCTAATGCGAAGTGTGACATCCTCGTTAATCTCCTATTACCTTGGATAATAGGCCCTAAGTACTTGAAGCTCCCTTTCTTGGAGATGACTTGAGAATCCAACCTCACTTCCACGTTAGCTAAACAAGGCACATCACTGAATTTGCACACCACGTACTATGTCTTAGTCTTGCTCAACCTGAAACCTTTAGACACCAAGGTCTATCTCCACACCTCTAGCTTGTCGTTAACTCCAGTGTGCATCTTATCAATCACTACAATGTCATCAACAAATAACATGCACCAACGCACCTCCCCTTGAATGTGTCATGTCAATACATCCATCGCCAAAATAAATAAAAATGGGCAAACTTTTTTTCTTGTCACAATATGATGAAAGAAAATGCACATGATCTGATAACCAACTTTTTATTTTGCTTCTATTAAGTGGAAGCAAGAATGATACCCAGATCGCCATTAAGTAAGTGAATGAGAGTCAGCCAATGAAGATTTAACAGGTACAACTTCTACTAGCTTCTACCAACAAAAAGAAAAAGTCAAGATGAAGTCTCATGACTAAATCAACAAAATGAACCATTATCATATCAGCCATCGTGATGCAGTAAGGTTGAGATTAGAGATTCACACACGCACCCCCAAAAAAAGAAAGCAGCCTTACTCCTTGCAATATAATTTTTCACTTAAAAGAAGATTTTACCAGCTCTTCACGATGAGCATGGCCGGATGTATGCAGCAGCTCATTCTTTCCCATCACTATAGTTGATCCTATATCTGATATACGGTTCAACATTTGCATCACCCGGGTATCATTACCAGGAATCACCTATAAAAAAAGATTGTGTAGCTGATTATGGCAGTCCAACAACGTTATCAATTATCTTTCTGCAAACTTAAGACTTCCAAAGAACACCTCAAGGAATCTTTCTCTTAAATAGTTTCAAAAGAGACAAAAAGCATTAACAAAAACCAAGAAGATATGTTCCTTTTACTATACCTGATCCAAAAAAAAAAAAATCAAGAAGATATGTTCCTAAGCATTCATCATATAAATAGGAAAGAGAAATTAAAGAAAAAAGATATTCAAAGTTACCAAATATTGACTATCCTAACTAGTTCATCACGCAAGCAAAGGAAACAGTGCAAGGATACAAATCAAGATGACATTTGATTTCAACCTTCCTTCTACGGAAATTTATCCCCAATAGGACCTTATTTTGTATCTCTTCCTTGCATTTATTTCACTTTTACTATTTTTGTTTGGTCTTGGAAGGAGTCTCAGCAGCATGATACTATTCAGCTCACAAAGTGGGAAATTTATAGTTCACATCATTTAGAGTAGATGCTCTTTACAAAGGTACTAATCAACAAAAACCACCTCATTTCAAATGGCAGAGATGTTGTAAAGCAATTAAGCTCTATCAAAAATAAAGCATACAAACTCTTTAAACTAAACATGCCGATCATGAGGTAGTGACAGGAAGCATGAAATGGCAACAACAAAGCACAAGAAGAGCTATCTAGGGAGAAGCTACAAACACCAAGACTAAAATTCATAGACTATCAGTACATTGGCTGAAAGGAGATAGAAAGGTTGGTTTCGAAGACCGAGAATAAGACTCTTCCCTTTGGCTGGGCATGCATGTACCAAATAGTCTCTCAATGGAGTCAGAACTAAGGCATTAAAAGATTAAAGTTAATATGACAAAGTCAAGACATGGATGATCTTTATTAATTAGATACATCTGCGGCTAATAGGAACCCTGAAAATGAATTTGTCATGAACGAATAAATTCACATTGCCAGGAGTTTAACAATACAGTACCTTGGCTGAATATAAAACTAGATCTTCTTTGTTTAATTTGAGCGAATGACTACTTCCATATGAAGCAAGATTCAACGCAGCACGTGGTTCTGCCTGACACAACAGAGCCTAGGTAACATATTCTGTAATTGAAGCTTGCAAAGCTGGCAGACACATCAACAATACTTACTTGAGAACCTGTTGTCACAATCAGCAAATCTTTTGGGGCATAAGCGTCAATATCTTCCACCTTTACCTGAATTAGATGTGTGTACTTATGAGTGGGGAAGAATTAGAATATGAAGAGTAGATTTATAAGGAAGAAATTTAGGAAAAAAGGCACTGTTACAAATTGAAAATATCCTTTCCGTATATCACTAGTTGCACTACACAGATTAGACGATGATATCATACAAAATTTGATTGATTCCTCACTCAATGAATGCTGAAGGTGTTTAGCTCCCTCTATCCTCAGATTGAGCAAGACATTTAACCTGGATTCTTCAACTTTAACAGAGTAGCAGATCCAAAGAGAAGACAAAATTTAATGAAGTTGTATGACAAGGAAAGGCAGGAAACTCCACCTCCCTTTCTTATCCTCCCTCCCCACCCACACCCCTGGTCCAGAAGATCAGAAAAGAAGCAAAAAAAAACAAACAAGGCTTGTTTAGCCCCCATTTTTTTATAACCGTAGTGTCCAAACCAGCTTGCACGCACCTCGACTAATTCCACGGGATATATGTCACCTCCCACCGGCCGGTACCAAGGCTTTTTAGTCCAACACATTTCAATTCAAGTAACTTTTGGACAGGCCAATAACCCACCCATTTATTAACTCGGCCCATTTTGACCCGCCCAAATTCAACACAACCTGTCCATTTGACACCTCTAGTGTAGTGACAAAATCTCATACAATCTATTACGTTGCAGCATTGAGGAAGTGACCCCTCCACTAGAACTACTCTTTAAGGCTTTAAGATGACCAAAGTGTCCTTTGCATATGATGTCAATAAATACAATTCAAGGGTGATGGTGGAAATAAAGTTAATTTCGCTGCATAATACATATTAGGTAAAATTCTGAATATCTCATCTTAATACAATTGAAATAAGAACTTTTTTTTAATCCTCGCCTTATCTTGTAACGATTTTACACAGCCGTCTACCATTTATATTTTTTCTTATGGTTAACACTTATAACTATAGCATAGAAAAATATGTAAGTTGAGACTTGTAAGCTTAACAGTCTTGTACAATTGTGCATGTCAATTAGCATATCAGGTTCTTTGCAAGCAGATAAGGTATGTCCTCCAGTAATAGGAGACCTTGACAATTTAGGCCATTACCAGAGTTGATGGGTCAATTGGTGCCTTCCCATCTTTCCATGCAGCGTCAAGATATGTCCTCAAGGACATGCCAACAAATACCTGTTAAACAATCATGTTATAATCTGAATCTGGAAAAGAGAAAAGATAGTCTAAACAACACTAAAAGATCATGAGAACATGTGGAGAAGAGTTAAATAACAGAGATGAGAGACTGTATACCAGCTTTCTGCCGGTCAAGTCAGCTGCAGCTTTCACACTGCCAAGACGATGAATGTTTGATGCAAACTGGGTAGTGATAACCCTTCCTTTGGCAGCTGAAATGCACCTCAGCAACGAATCTGCAACTACAGTTTCACTGAGTGTCCTTCCAGGGGAAAGGACATTTGTTGAATCACTCATCATCTGGAAAAAAAAATACTCATCAATAATTTCTTTTAGGTTTGCTTCAATGAAAAACATATCCTCCATGTTTTTTCGTCCATGAAGTTAAACTTTATAGAATGATGAAAAAAATAAATAGAGGTGTATGCACATAAAGCAAATAGGGATAAAGGATGAAAGATAAATTGGATATACACTGCTGTCCCTGGAAAAAAAAGATCCAATGCCATATGCAAAAATATGTACATGTACGCAAACTTGAGAACAAGAGATTTATAAACTCGAACATTATCATAGTTAAGAAAGACATAACAAATTATGCATGAGAGACAGGAGAGAAGATTGCAGCTCAAGAATGTAACAAGGGGTGAAAGTAACACTACATTTGAGGCAAGCGATGACATAATTTCCAGTGATGGAGAAAAGAACAAGTACAATCAAGAGACATGGAGTGCTATATGCATCACATGTTCAAAGTAAATATACCAAAATATAAAATAAAAGACATTTTTTTCTACATAAGCCATACTGTTTATAGCACAGAAAAGTTATAATTACGAAACTGTGATGTTAATCTAATTCAAGAGGATTTTTCAACACTTTTAGGCAAATCTGCATGTAAAAGAGAGAGAGAGAGAGAGAGACTGAGCTCAGAGCACGGTGGGAGAATATACATCATAGATATGCATGTATACACTCAATAAAAGAACCTAAAATCATCCAAAAATAACACATAATATACAGCTGAATATTAAAAGGAAAAATGAAGGAGTTCACAGAAGATGTATCTAAGGATGTACAATTCATCTAACTGAATAGCAGTTGCAGTTTACTACTAGAGAAAGTAAATAGTAATTCATTTGCCGACCATACACTCTTCCAACCCCTCAATATGTATAACTTCACACATTATTTCAACCGGTTGAACTAAGTCATTCTAAAAGTAATATGTCTAATTGAAAAAAGTAAATTCCTTAATAAGATACTATCCGTACCAAAGTAACACCTTCTTTTGAGAGTTCCTCAAGGGCCTCACGGTCAAAAACCTTCCCATCGAGTGGTGACTCATCTATCTGTAAAATACAGAATACTCATATTGCTACCAATCAAAAAAGAATACTCATAGGGTAAGATACACATAATAAATCTAAACATTTTTAAGGATGACTTATAAGAGGGACACAGTGTAATACCTTCCAGTCACCTGTATGGAGGATGGTACCATCAGAACAACGTAATACTATTCCACTGCAATCTGGAATAGAATGGGTAACCGTTATAGGTTCTACCTCAAAGGGCCCAGCCGTAAATTTCCTTCTTGTTTTAAATACCTTAAGCCTAGATGGAACAAATATCCCAAACTCCTTCAGTCGCTTCTTAATTAGCTGATTACAAAACAATAGAGATACTTAGTTCAACAGAAATTGACATGTAACACTGTTGAAAAGTCAACAGCAAAAAGAACATGATGCTCTAATAAATAAGTATGCAACAGTAGCCAGTAGGTATTGGTGTCTCAATTTGTGTATATGGGCTTTGGATCATGCTCCAACAAAATTGAATTAGCTTTGCAGGCTGAGCCTATGAGATAGTATACCAACGACTAGACCTTGTCCATTAATAATAACAATAAGAAAGCCATCCAACCACTTATAGAAAGGACAAAAGGAAAAGAAGAAAAGAGAAAAGAACAGAAAGGAAATTTCAGAAGAAGATCAGACGGCTGAAGAATGAAGAAACAGAGCCAAAGGTAGAGAGAGAGAGACCAAGGATAACAAATATAATAGATGAAGGAATTTTCACTTTTTCTATTTGATGAGGATAAAAATGGAAGACAGATGAATGCAAGACTGAAAAGACGAAAAATCAAGTAATTTCAGATTTGCCTTTCTTGATAGGAGAGAGAAGAAGGAAAATTTTGTTCTGTTACTGTATCTCAAGGATAAGCAGATTCAGTATGCTTTCAACTATTCTCAAGGAAAAGGTTTCCACTTTAATTTGAGATCTTCTCCTTTGCTTCTTTTGAGATAGAAAGCAGATTATGGTTTTATGGATTTAGGCTTCAAAATACCACATATCCTTGTGAACACAGGATTACTATATAACCAAATACCAAAAGCAGTCAAAAAAACTCATAGGATCTTAACAAACCTCCATTGTAAACGACGATGCAAAAATCGGTGTATGAGAATCCAGAGCAGGAATTACCTGTTAGGATAACAGATGTCAAGGCAACATAAACTGTGCAAAATACATACAAGCATATTTGGCAATTAAACAAGAGGAACTGGAACACCAAGAAATACACTCCATGCATCAGGAAAGGCTAACACCAAACAATCCATAAAGGGGCATGGTATGGCAAAGATGAGAAGATTCTTACTGAACCTATCAAATAAAGGACCTCAGAAACATGACCTCTAGACAGCAGGATAAGTTTCTGTATGACATACACTAGTTTCTTAGAAAATGTTAGAAGTATGATTCTCTAAATTAGATCCAGTGTGTGAGTACATTGTCCCTGAACCGAATATGCAAATATATTTCCATCAGTACACATAAAAGTATGAATAGATTAGAATAGAAACTTTACCCACGGCAGCGCACCAATGTGGTCTTCATGTCCATGGGTTATAATAACTGCTTCAATTTTGTGGCTCCATTTCTTAATGAATGTTGTATCAGGAATAATCTTCTGGACACCAGGCTCATCATAGCTGGAGAGGGCATCCAATAAGTTCTAGTCAGTCCATGACAAAGAAATACGGACAATGTAACTAAATTCAAAGCCGAACACAGCTAGTAAATCTAAGGAAAGAAATTCTTTAGACAATTTATCATTTCCAGTAGGAACTTTTAACTTATACATAAAAGTTTAGAGGAGCTTTCAGTAGGAAAAGATGACAGGTCCTCTGGACCTCCACCATTAGATTAACGACTAGAACAGAAAGAGTAATCAAAGAAGATTCATTAAAGGGAGATTCCGCAAAATTTTCTACACAGCAATATCATTGTTAAAAAGTTGCACGAATGGTCAGTTTGTAACACCTACCCTGGGAACATTATTCCAGCATCAATAAGAATATAACGATCATAATTTCCAACAAGCATGCAATTCATCCCAATTTCTCCCAGACCACCAATAGGAAGTACACGCAAAGGTGGGCCATCAGACCCTTCATAGAATTGTTCCATCCTTCGTTGGACAGAATCATCGATGCTTCTTCCAGCGCCCTCCAATTTATCAGGTCTTTTACGAGGACCTTTTGATCCACGTACACCTGAAACGACACCAACTTTCAGCCGTAAATAGAATAACCAACTTTCAACAAAGTTCTTCCCAACAGCATCTTCAGGAAATCAAAGGGATGTAACAACTAAGAAGCAAGGAACATCTCCAAGCTAAATCATTTTACATTAATACTGCTCAAGTGTGTGTATATGTAATTTTGCATACATGTAAACATACAATTTACTCACAGGTAATGCAAGAAAAGGTAAAACATATGTTTGTAAGTGTATTCATAATCAGGATACATCTACTGACTTTAACAACAAAACCAACTAGTTGTTAAGGACTTGATGGCATACTGTAAAAAAGGATAACATTACAGTGATTAAGTCAATCTCAAACAATACAAACTGCAACCAGTAACTGGAACCAATTCAATAATGTTTATTATATACGAGGCAACAATTTACCCACTAAAAGTAGCTAAGCATTTAAATTGCGATTGCTTCATTTCCTTGGTAGTTTTATTCACTCGGGAAATCATTGTTTCATCAAAGTGAACAGATTACTTTCCCATACTCCAAAACTTCTCATTGCATTACTTCACTCTTATCATTATTCATTGCTTCAATTTGAAAACAAACCAAAAAAAAAGGAAGGCAAAGTAAAAGCGCCACGTACCTATAGAAGAAGTAGATGGAGTATAGCAAGAAATAAAACGCTTCCTAGGGTTTAGCTGATGGCATAGTTTGTACGGACAGAGTGATATAGCACTGAAAGCGGCGGCCATTTGGATGAATGCTCCGGCACTGGGTTGAAGGTATAGGAATGGCTGTTTATAGGTAACAGAGAAAGATATGGAGGAATTCGAGAGCTTATTGCTCCGGCAACTGCTGAGGGTTTAAGGAGGAGGAGCGGGAAATGGAGAGTTTGGTTAGCAGAGAGAGATAAAGGGGAAGAAGATTTTGTTTGCTGAAAGATAGAATGTGACCGTAAAAATATCTTTCTTATCGGTTTGGCCTTTCGCTTAATAGGAAAACTGAAAAGATTAGAGGGATGATGGAAGGCACGTGACTACGCAAATTTTATTTGAGAAAAATAAACAAGTAATTGATCAATGTTGGTTTACTCTGAGCATGTGTGTGGTTTGAAGGTTCGAATAGAGGAAATACTATTGATAATCTTGATGAGTTGGGTTTGGAAGGGGGAAATAAAAATATATGTCGTTTGTAATTACAGTTTTATTATTTTCTCATTTTTTAACATATAAATGCCGAGCTAAACAATTAATTACGGATTCACCAAAACTAAGTTGTTTTAGTTTAAATTGTGTTTATATGAAGAAATTCACAACATATGTATAGAAGTTTCAGAATTCAATATTAACATCTGTAATTCCTATTCATAAAGTTTAAATTATGATTTCGCTCTAGTATTAAGATTCAGTCACATTCATACTAACATACATCTCAATGGAATAAGTACGATATCGAAGTTGCACATAGTAAATCTCACTCTAGTGTAATAGCCTACAAACAATACAGAAGAGGCAAACCACACTAGACAAGTCTTGTGTGATGATTTCAACCGCAAAAGTATGCAATGAGTTTCGAACCTAAGACCCCCAAGATCCCTACTCAACCAACTCAATCACCCCTATGGGACGTAGATACCTATAAAAATAAATTTTATTTTTACTAGAACATGATCCGTTGGATTATAACACCGGTAGTCAAACATCTTTATGAAAAAAGTGTAATGCGCATAGACTAGACGTTTGAGGCTCTAATCAAATACAGTACCAATTGTCTGTCCATACATTGAAAGGAGACTACACTTTGGCTCAGTAAAAACTTCTGGTTACAAAAGAAAAGCTTTTATGTGCCTACAGAGCTTGTCTTGGTAGTGAGCTGTTGTTGTGAGCAATTTCCTATTCCAGCATACATCTAATGAATCACCATAAAGTCAATAATGGCTAACTAGAAAATGCTGAGTAGCAGTGAATTCTACTCCAGCCATTAACAACTAAAGCATTTGGCCATTTCCAACATAATTACAACGACGCCAGATAGTAACCCTAGTAGGAATTTTACCAGTTTAGAAAAAAGAAATGAAAAAGTTTACATCGCAAAAGTTCATTCCTCTTTATCCTTTTCTTAGGGTGCAATTGACAAATCCCAAACATTCATGCCCTGCTGAAATACAATACAATACAATAAGCTCTTTAACTATCAGCAGAAGTAGATTATTAGAATGCTTCTGCATAAGATACCCTAGTTTATGTCGGACATCCTTCGTCCAAAAAATGACCCGACAAGTACTATTTTCTTGCAGAATGGTCAGCACCAGAAGCATGATTGCGGTTCAAGTAGCGGACGACGGCGTCTTCAGTCCTATAAGGTTCACAGAAAGTAGATTAGATTATCTGAAAAGCTTGTGAGGTACAAATAAATATAGATTATCTTAGACAGATCAAACAAGACACTTTCGAAGCTCAAACAAAAACATAAATTATAATGATTGTGAATAGATGGAGATCATGTTTTAGCCGGCTGCATTCTGATTAAAAAATATTCATCTGTTAGATCAGAGATGTTCCCAGCATTAAGATAACATGGTAACATTATATTTTTTTTAGAAAAGACATAAAGTGACACCTGAAGTTGTCTCGAATTTTCAAAAAGACACCTTAACCATGCCGGCATCCTATTACCCCCACAAAAGTATTCAAGACCTTTGAAAATAGACCATTTTGACTCGGTTACTCCCTATGTTTGTTTTCACGCAGATGAAGCGCGTGAATGAGAAACTTCGCTTCCAAAAACAAATTAAAAAGTGCCACATGTCAGTTCTTTCTCTATTATTTAATTACTTCCTCTTTTGATCCTAAGTCAAACGCGCTAATCCACTGCGCTATGCTGTCTTAAAAAAAAATCTTCTCTCTTGAACGAAATCACCCCAAAAAGGTAAGAACTTTCTAACTTCTTGTTAATTTTCAGTAGCTCAAGGAATACTCCCCACATCCTAACGTACCTAATATTGAAAGCCCATTTAAAATGGACGGGAGAATCAGAATCGGGGTCCAGCGACGGAGCTCCGGCGAAATTTTCAAGCAACGAGCAATGCCAAAATGAGCACCAGAATGAACTTAACACAAGACAACAAAAAGGCCCAAATGGTAAGCTTCCTAACAATTCAAATTTGCAAATTAGGGTTAAGGATAAGCAAATTAGGGAAGTCTCAGGTGAAGGAATTCAAGTTCAAGTTTTGGGCAATTCTCAAAGTCATCAGGTTCATGATATTGAAGCCAATGGAAGTTCGAATCAAGTTCATACTATTGAAATTGCAAGCTCCGCATTTCGGGTCGGGTTAAACCCACGTTTTAGTATTATTTAAATTTAATTAATTAATTAAAAGGGGGTGTGCATCACACGCGTATTCAAATTCTAGGATTGATGAAAAAATGGGTCAAAATGGTCTATTTATAATGGTATTTAATACTTTTTTGGGGACATAGGATGACCGCATAGTTAATGTGTCGTTTTAAAAATTTGAGACAACTTCAGGTGTTACTTTATGTCGTTTCTCTATTTTTTTCCTTTTGGAGGATATAGTGACCATAATATTGAACAAAAAGAATATCATTATACAGCACTGTGAACACAACGAAGTTAAAGCCCAACTAATCAATAATTAGGATACTTAGGAAAAGAAGCTTACCAAGTCTGATTGTAGAATTCAGAACGTCTCTCCATTTCTGAATCACGGGTCGAATCATCAGAAACAAGCTTAAGATCCCTGGCTTGAGATGCAACTAATGCATTAACAAAATCGGTAGGTGACTGACTAAATCCCAGGAAGAAAGCTCGCCTTCTCTGATGTTCATGGATTTTCTTTATAGCGGTGGAAATAGTTTCATCGTATGCATCAATCTCCTTGTTCTTCTCTAAATCAGATAAGAATGTGGACAATTCCTTCTGCAATGTGAAGGGAACATCAACCAGTACATCATAACAAGTGTTCCCAGCTGGGTTACTGCCAGATAGCTTAATCCTGTGCTCCAGGTGAATAGGTTGAGGGGCAGTCAGATGCGGATTAATCTTTTGGGGAACCAGGGAAAATTTCAACTTTTCTTCACCAAAAATCTTCCTTAGAGGAGGATCACAAGTGAACGAGGAGGTGTCATGGGATATCTGTAGCTTCTTAGTTTTTATGTAGTACCACAGAGCAGCTAAAACTCTAGCTCGTGTCTCAACCTCAATACCAAGAACTTCTTGCAAAGCTGGCGATAGTTTAAATTTCTCAGGCATATAATTCATCTCCAGTCTGATGATTGCAGTAAGCTCCTTATCCCCTTTCCTCTTAATCTCAAAACCCTCATGAAGAGCTGGTGATCGAGAACTATCCCACAAAACTACATGGTTATCAGGATATAGACTCTGCTCCAAGTAAACAGTAACTTTCTTGAAGAAAGATGAAAACTTGGGGCAAGCAACACCCAATTTCTGCTCCTTTTCAGATGCTAGAGGACCTGGCCCACCTCCCAAGATCCTTCCAATAATCTTAAGAGACCATGAAGCTGGCTCAGCAGAATCGCTGTCCGGATTAGCTGGTGTCTGATTCGCGAAAGTATTGAATACATAAATTCTGAGAGTTCTCTGGAAACGCGGAGGACTCTTAAGGGATTCCAACATGTCAATCTTCTTTCTAGAAAGAACAGCATCTACACGACCCTCGATTTCAAGCAACTGAGAGTAAAGTGCTGACTCAGGCAAACTCGCAGCCACCTTATCAGGTATAAACCTGTCAGAAACTTTTCGCTTTTTCCTACGCACAGCAGGGGTTAATTCCATGGTCTTTAAAGGAGAAGCAGTTGCTTGACCATGGTTAGATGAACCACCAGTCCGAGAAGGTGGTCTATGGAGCACTTTTCTAGCACCCCCAGAAGCTGTATTGGGTGTAGAAGCAGCAGGGGATGAGACACCAGCATTGGTATTAACCCCTGAAGTGATGAAATGGCTAAAGGCCTGAGCTTGACCTTGAAATGGGGCATGAGATCGTGATTCAGATAACTGAAAATGGCCAGGGAAATGTGAACCACGTTGTGCTGGTGACTGGGAAAAGTGACGAGCAGCTGGTTGATTATGGTTTATCGGCATAGATTGAGGAATTTGCATTGGAACTGAAGTTCCTAAACTAACATTCTTGACTGGATTATTGTTATTCATAGCGAATTTCTACTTAACAAAAGCTGCAAACCAGAATGCGAGATCCTAGCAAAATTAGGGTTCCTTTTCAAGTATTACAAGAGAGGTCTTCATAACAATTACACAAAACACAAAAAGGAGGAAGAGGAGAACCTGAAATAGAACTATACCGGAAAAATAAGAGACGGGAGGAGTTCGCCGGAGAAAGAGACGGAAGCAGCAAGTTCGCGGCGGAGGTAGAGCGGTAACCGGTGGTCGTTCAATGAACTTGGCCCAAGTACTGCAGGAGCAGCTAAATAAACTCACTTTTTCGCCCACAACACGGCCCAAAGTTTGTATTATTACATTTCGTAGTTATTGACATACATAATTTCCATTTTATTACATACTCATATTGTTTAATCTATTAACGTTGCAATTTAAAATAAAGAATACGATATTTAATGTAGGATTTGGAATGGATAAATTTAAAACACTCAGAATGGGGATCAAGTGAGGTAAACATTGGTAAAATAGAAAAGATTCAACCAATGCAATGTACCTACGGGCTACTGAGACGATGGTCTTAACGATAATATTTATACAGGCATATATTCGACTTCGGAGACATTTAAAAAAAACATAATAATAATAAGTTGAGTTTCTGCATTAACATTATTTTTAATAATTACACTACAAATTCAATAAGACGTGACTTAATTGGGATACTTCGGATTTACACGCAGCTAAAGCAATTTACGTAGTATTAACATATATATATCACACTTAATACACTTTAC
>JAJONR010014360.1:0-14525 GCA_029582245.1 Solanum etuberosum
ATTATCAATAAGCTGTTGAAAAGCAGAGAAAGTAATACCAGTATTATTAGGAAGAATAAAGGGAGACTGGGGAGGATAAATCGCTTTAATGATTTTTCCATTAGCTCCTGTATAACTTCTTTCAAGAACCTTAATATACAAAGGTAAATAAGTGGTTATAAACCAAGGGACAAAATACATAATTTGATTATGTAAAGCACAATTTTCATAAAATTCTTGCGAAATATTATTAGAATCAATTTGATTGTAAGTATCAAAAAACCATTTTCTTAATTGGTTCCATTTGGAGTTTTTAAACTCTTTTAAGATATATTGTCTTGCCAGAGATCCTGGACTAAAATCAATTTGATGTGGAATCATTAAGAATCATTTAAATCAAAGCTCATTTCAGAAGCTGAAGGAATATCCCTGTCATCAGAAGTATTATCAACATCCTGAACAATATTAGTATGAGGATTAATTTTAACCTTGCTAATAGAAGATTCTAAAGTGTGCAAAGATGCTGCACGATTTCTTGCTGGAATACATTTAAAATGACTCTAGTGAATAATAAAAATAATTTCAAGACATAATGAATAATGAAGTGAATTCAAAATTATGAAATTTCACGGTGAAATTAATATTGGTGAAAATAACAGAGTTATGTGGTTCATGTGTTTGATAAAAGACAATAGATATTTCATAAAATTATTTGTACGAAGATAATTTTACCGTCACTCCACAGTGTTTAGTAATTAATTATTTATAGTTTGAGAACATGGTTTTGCTGACTATAATACTATACACTTTACCTGTTTTTTGGGGGACTTTTTTACTTTGATTTTCTCACTTTTTGGTCAACACTATTAACCCCTTTTAACTGTTTGACATTTGCATTCTTCTACTTCTATTCCTTTTTATTACTTTATTCCTTTTTCAGAAACAATTTTTTTCCTCCAACTTTTTCAGGAACTACTTTAGTTGAAACTCCACAGTGTATATACGTGGACGTTTGATCATGTTTTATCGTAAAATATGTACAAGTTAATTTGCACAACTTGTATATATTTTTCAAATATCATCCATATGTAGTTTGTTACTAGTTACTTAGCTTTTGCGAAAAAGATCCTTTTAAGTAAATGACTCGTCGGGCAAAATAAAAGGAGGAAAAACATTGATAATCATCATTAAATGATATAAAAGGCAAAAAAATAATATCTTGTGGTCTTTTGATTAAACTCATACAAAAATATTATATGAGTTGTTTTATGCACTAGGGATTTTGCTTCCTCTAATATTTGAAGATTTTCTCCCAGTAATTGTGCCATTTTTGCTAGAATTACCAGTGTCTTGATGGATTTCCTGTCATTTAATTTTAAAAAATCAAAATTAATAAGAGAAATTTTATTTATTTTTACCTAAATTGTGAAAACGGGTTGAGTGAGAGCAATAAAATCATCGTGTGGCTAGGCAAAGCAGTCTGAATGTTACACCCTAAATGACAGACAAATGTCTGAGTAATCGAAAGCATCACTAGCTGAAACTCTGATACAAGTGCAATGTAAGACATGGATTGAGTATAGAAACTTTTTCGATTAATTATGATTAAGTAATATGTATTTTCACTTTCATTTGTAACTATCTATAGAGTCATTAGAGGCACCTTTTTTCTAAAAACTTTTGTGACATATATATATATATATAACAAGAAGAAAAAATTATTTTGAACCATTCTACATTTTGGCCAAGACCAATAGCCAGCCCAATTAATTTGGGTGAACTAATATGGGCCATGGGGTAGGCTATGGACATTAGTTGGGCCTGAGTTTAATACCATAGGCCCAGCCCAATTTAGTTCCACATTGAAGTTATATTATTGTCTTTTTTGATCATTTTATGTCACTATATAACCAGAGGCAAAGTTACAGTTCTGCTTACGAACTTGGTATAACCAAATAGGTTTGAATCATACCATGTCTTTAAGCTTAAAAATCTCCACTTAATGTGTATAAATAACTTATTCAGAACCCATAAACTCTAAATTCTAGTTTTGCGTCACTATGTCTGTAGTTTGATTAGTTCATATACTATAATGTACTCCTTCCATCTCAAATTATGTATCATGGTTTTTAAAAATTTTCGTCTCAAATTATTTGTCATTTTAGAGCTTCAAGACATTTTAATATCATTTTACCCTTAATAGTAATTGTTCTTGAAAATTACGAACATTTCAATTATGGGATGATAACACATAAATAGAGTAAATATTTAATGAAAAAGAGGAAGATTATATCTTAAGACATAAATAAGGGTAAAATAGTCAGAACCCTTCTTAATTAATATTTTCTGAAGAAGAGTAGAGAAATACGATAGATAATTTGAGATGAAGGGAGTAACAAGTAAATTAGATACACTTACCATGTGCTTGTGAGCCATATTTGCTGAAATTCTTGAAATGTGCCTTCCAAAACCAGTGCTATCATTCATTGAATTATTCAATTTTGCCTTCTCTTCATGAATTGACTTCCTAGCATTCATGAACTTGTCAACCATTTTGCTACCAAGAACTTGTGTTGTGCCATTCCCATGTTGAATTTTTGTACTAATCTCTTGTTTTCGTCCACGCGTTACACTGGGTGAACAAGATTGTCGTCTTATTGGCTTTGTAGAAGGTATTGACGTTGATGATGATGATGATGATCCTGGCCTTTGGTAAGTTGATTGGTTAGGCCGGCCCCTGTTTGTTGACAGGGACCGGTCTGTCTTGAGATTAGGTGGAGTTTCATCCGAAAATCCTGGGAACTGAGCTCCCAGGATTTTTGGCCTTCCAGCAGGGGACTCTCCCCTGCTTTTAGGCCTCCCAGCAGGGGACACTCCCCTGCTTTTAGGCCTGGTGGTAGTCGAAGACGACTCCATTCCTATTGTTTTTGATAAATTGGAAGCTAGGAAATTAAGACTTGTATCTTTTTGCTTGGTTGTTCTTGTTGCACTTGATGACAATGTGTTTGATCTTTCTTTATGATCATTGCTTGTATTGGATTTGATCATTGTTGTTGTTGCTGCAAATCTTGTGTTCTTCTTCTCTATTGATGACACATTTTGTTTTCCAATTTGTGTTGAGTTTTTTGTGTCTATTTTTGGTTTTTGATTAGGTGATGAAGATCTTATAAGAGTACTTCTTGTTTTAGCTCCTCCTGCAAACTATTGTGACAAATTTAAGTACAATCTGACGTCTTTATATCAGTCATCCTCTATAACAATATTTCACAATAACGATCAAGTTTTTTCTAAAATCATTTTTTCATATTATAATGATATTGTTATAAAGAGGTTTGACTGTATATAAAACTCAATCATATCGAAAACTAATTTCATGATAATAGTGACTTTTGAAATTTAAAAAGAAAGAAGTTAGAAGCACACACCCTTGATAGAGTAATAACTGGTTCAATAATTGGGATCTCCTTCTGAATGACTAGTTCTGGAGCATTGGCTTCCATGTCAAGAGATGGAAATAAAGGCGTAGCCGGTGGTGTTTTCAACCTTCAATTAAAATTTCAAGTATGAGTACGAACGAGTAATATTATATTTGATTCATATTATCTGTCTTTTAAGATTTTCGCACGTTGTCAGCCTCAACATGCTCTAATTATAACTTAGTGCAACAATATGATCAAATCAAATAAATTTTACCAATCATAGTCATTTTTTCCAATTTCAGTACTCATCATGTAATCCAATCCCACTTGACCTTTTTTGCTAGAAGCCATTCTATATAGTGCATAATTCCCTACAAGAAAACAACAACAATAGATTTATTTCAATTCCGAGCAAGTTGGGATTGACTATATGAATCCTTACTTCTCCATAAAGACGTATCGAAAAAATTGCAAAATAAAAAGTAAAGTTATACTACCATTTGCCTCAAATTCATCAGGGACAGAGAGAAGAAGGCTAGCTAGATCATTCTTTTCGCGCTTATACATGTTCGTAAACAAAAGAAGATCTTCATCTCTATTCATATTTCGTAATTCTCACTATCAGAAATTTCACGATTGAACTAGCAAAAGAAAATTGAAAGAACTAGAAATTGAAGCTCTAAATGATTTATTTTTGGACTCAAAAGCAAGTCTTTTCTAACAACTAATAACAAGTATATACTTTTTATTTCTTGTTAATTTCTTATGGCAATGTTGAAAGACAATTATTAAAATAGTACTTATTATAAATTATTTAATAGTGAATGTTGCTATTTGGCCGGCTAATACAAAGGAAATGTTCCAAATAGAAAATAATAATAAGAGGAAATTAAATTTGTTAAGAATTTTTTTTGTACATTTGGCATCAGTTTGTTTGTTGCAGGCCCTATTGAGTTCAATACTTCCAACCGGTTATATGAATTTTCATTGACTATGTTATTATTCTATTTAAATTGAGATTGTCGATTTTAAATTCGGATAAAGAATGAGAATTGGAATAGGTCGATAACCAACTTAAAACAAACTAATCTCATAATCCTCATACATGTATAATTCATAAAATTCAAACTCTAACAAAAGATCTTATGGAGATTTCTCGTATTTTAACTAGGGGTATTTTAGTCAAAATCTTAGTTTTTACATTAAAAAAGTATCTAAACACTAAAATAGTTTTCAAAAATAGCTATTTGTTAATTTCTTCCAAATATTATAGGAGTAATATTTTCAAGTAGGTCTTTTTTTGAACAAACTCGATGTGTGAACTTCCTTATATATATTCAGCCGCATGTGTGGGTGTGAAATAATTTTATGATCTCGGTCATTCTTCTATAAATTATCGATTTTTATCATTTATTCCATTTTAGAATCAAGTCCCCTGAATAAGTAACGCCCCGTGGTTCCCCAAACCAGCTCCTGGCCTTACCCGGTGACGAGCTCGATCGAGAAACGCACACAGGTGATATCAAACTCACGCCGCCCCATTTTGAAGATTCTCTACTCAACCAACTCGTCCAAGAAACATGTATAAGTTTTTTTTACATTGTATCATTTTTATTTTTTTTTATTTTAGAAAAATAAATTTAAAAAAATAGTCAAAGTAGTGGTTAATTTTTTTATTTTTAATTATTTTTAAGTTCTCCTCTTTCTTGAAGGGTTTTAGTATCTCCAATAAAGGCCTAAAACCCTTTTCCCCTTGCGCGCGCTTTGACGGCACCGGCGTAACAGGCTGAGCTCCGGCGAACGTCACCGGAGTTACGCCGGGTTTCGATGTTACGAATAGGTTCTACTCTCCGTGCATCACGGAGGCTCTTAAACAGACAGCTCCACTTTCAATGCCCTATAATTGCCGGAGATTCTGCAATCGCCGGCATAGCGCCGGTGCGTTACCGAGGATTCATACCGTTCAATTACAGTAGTAGTTTTGGGAATATATCTGCTTCGGCCTCATTTTTTTCCACGTTGAGTTCAAATAGCTCGATTTTTAATGCACCTAATACTGAGAGAGCTGAGGAAAATGATAGTGTTGAATCTAATTTATCAGTTGCTGGAGATGCTGGAGTTGCTTTATCGGAGGTAGAACGAGTGGCGCCGCGCTTGTCTGATGGAATTTTGGATGCTTATTTAGCAATTGAGCTAGCATTGGATTCTGTAGTTAAGATATTTACTGTTTCCAGCAGTCCTAATTACTTCCTTCCATGGCAGAACAAGTCTCAGCGCGAAACGACGGGCTCTGGTATTGTTTCTCTTACATTTCTCTTCCAGAAAGTCATTCTCTATATGCTTCCTTTTTTCGACTTGGCATTGTATACTGTGAGATTTTTATGGACCCCTGAAAGGAAAGTTCACTTCTTGGTGACAATATTGACCATTTAAAAAAAAATTGAACCCTCACCAACAAGATCAAAATTTAGATAGCTGACCAACTGAGCTACTAAGATTCCCACACTTCTTTAACTAAGGAAGCCTTGTAAAAATGCTATCTTTTACGAAGTTCTTGTTCATTAACATAAATAGTTTGCCATTAAGCCAAAGGTTGCTAGAATTGAGATTTGCTTGCTAAGAAGAGGCAAGATATGGGAGACATGTTTATGGGAGTCTGATTAGTGTTTTGCGAAAGGATGGAAAATTTTCTCCAGATTCATTGGGTTCATGATTGGGAATGGAAAACAATTCGTTTTGTTATTGGCATGATATTAGACATGGGGGACTCTTAACTAGTTTAGGATTGAAGCATGAGCAGTGACAGATTCAGAGTGTAACCTACGGGTTCACTAGAAGCTGATAGCTTTTGGCCAAGCTCTGTATATGTATTTTAAATCCACTAATATTTGATAGCAAACCTAGTTATAATTGTATTTTAACTCGAGATTGCTGTAAGAACCCATAAAATTCAAATCCTAGATCCGCCTCGGAGCATAACATATTTGATATTGTAGCTCCAAGGTTCCTAGTTGGTTGGATACGTGCACTTCCACCTTGTTATTGGCGGTTCATTTTCCCCCTCCCTTCCCTTTGTGTATGATAACTTCTTCTTTTTTTAAAAAGAAAGCGAATACAAAGCTTATTTTTGAATTTTGCATTCTTAATATTATAGGTTTTGTTATTCCGGGAAAGAGAATCCTGACAAATGCTCATGTTGTGGCTGATCATACATTTGTACTTGTACGAAAGCATGGTTCTCCAACCAAGTATAGAGCAACAGTTCAGGCTGTTGGTCATGAATGCGACTTGGCTATTCTGGTGGTAGAAAGTGAAGAATTCTGGGAGGGCATGAACTCTTTGGAGCTTGGTGATGTTCCATTTCTCCAAGAAGCTGTGTCTGTTGTTGGTTATCCTCAAGGTAATTATTTTTCTTATAATTGATTCAACATCAAAATGTAAACCTCACACTTGATTCAAACTCTGAGGCTTTCTGTTGTTTTCCTATTGTTTGTGTGATATTATAGTGTTCATGTTTAGCAATGGGATGTTATACCTCTTTAAAAAACCTGACTATTGAATCATAACTCACAGACAGGCTCTTTCCATTCACGTTTTCTCACAAAATCAATCAATCAACTGCACCTCAATCCAAATTAATTGGGGTCAGCATTATGAATAAAAAAAAACATCAACAACAACATACCCAGTGTAATCCCACAAGTGGGGTCATCATTAGGAATCCTATATATATATATTAGGGCTCATTTCATTCAAAAGTTCACATAAATGCACATTGCTTTTCTTTCTACTGAGAAATTGGGCTCCCTTCACCTTAGTTTGTTCCACGTCATTAACAATTTCCTTCCATTTATCAAATCCTATAAAAATAGGAGCCTCTTTTCTTGTGGCAAAATAACAATCTTTTTACTTAACAATCTTGTGGCAAAATAACAATCTTTTTACTTAACAATCTTGTGGCAAATATATTATACTAAATACCTGCATCTGATGAGTTCTCTACTAATCATTATGATATTCACTTTTTTCTAGGGGGAGACAATATATCTGTCACAAAAGGTGTCGTCTCAAGGGTTGAACCTACACAATATGTACATGGGCTTTGTCAACTATTGGCAATACAAATTGATGCGGCTATAAATCCAGGGAATAGTGGAGGGCCAGCAATCATGGGTGACAAAGTTGCTGGAGTTGCTTTCCAAAACCTTTCGGGTGCAGAGAATATTGGGTAAATTAGAAATTCTTTTCCCACTTTGTGTCTCCATAACTACCATGAAGATCTAGTTCCACTGCTTCATTTATTGCTTGCTCTACCATATATTATTTAGTTAAATATTGATGGGGAATATACGCTAATATCCACTCGCATTGTCGCACATCGAAGTAACTCTTCTTTTGGTTAAAATTACACTCAGCTCCTATTTGTAGTGATGCTTTAACCTTTCCTTTGTAATTGTATTTTTTTATGATTCAGTCACAATTTTTCATATCAGCTAGCTTGTTCTACATAAAATGAAAAAAAAGAAGAGGGAAACAACCTTTGGCTCCTCCCCTCCCTGCTGCCCTCCTATGGGAAAAAGAAATAAACTGGAAGTAAACCCAACTGGGTTCTGACGTTTATTTCCTTGGCCTGAATCTGAGTGCATGTTATTCTTCTTTAACATTTATTTCTCTGCAAATCTTCTCTCTCCGTTTTTCATTTTTCTGGTCCGCTTGTCCTAGTTTCTCTGTCATTTTATTCTTCATCTTTTGATTCAATTCTTTAATTGGTAAAAAAATCTTTCTTTAATTTTCTGAAATATGCAGACCTTGTTCATGCGTTTATGAATATGAAGCTTGACTTGTAGCCCTTTGGCTCTAGCGTCATGATATTATTCTCTTAGTTGTGACATACAGTTGATACTGGGATTTGCTTGATGACAATTAATAGTTTGTCTAAGTTTGTTTAGTTTATGGGAACACGTAGTAGCTCTCATTCTGCAACCAGTCAAATCTAAACTGATCCGTCTTGATTAAACAATCTACTTCAGAGAAAGAAACTTCTGTTATTAGAAAAAAGAAATTACAGTCTTCTAGGTTGACCTTACAAGTTCTATTTCTGGTTGGATTTTGCAGCTACATTATTCCTGTTCCTGTGATAAAGCATTTTATAGCTGGCGTAGAAGAACGTGGTGAATACGTTGGGTTTTGCTCTCTGGGCTTGTCATGCCAACCTACTGAAAATGCCCAAATTCGAGAATACTTCCAAATGCAGTCAAAAATGACAGGTGTACTTGTTAGCCGAATCAATCCACTTTCTGATGCTTCTAGAATATTAAAGAAAGACGATATAATCCTCTCATTTGATGGTGTCCCCATAGCAAGTGATGGAACAGGTAGAATTATCTGATTGCTCTTGCTCCTCTCTTTATTGTGATTCTTATATGCAATCGTTAAACTAGTATAAGACTCCATACTGGAGAGCCCTCTTCTTCTTCGCAGTTACTGTAAGTTACCGGACTGGAGAGTTCTCTCCTTTTTCCCCATAATTTATTGCACATGCTTTTTTTCTTGCTTTAAATATTTTTGAGGTAAAATGATGGATTAGGATGAAACGTGAATGTGGTTCTCGCTAGTGGCTCTTGTAAGCAGGGTAGCATCAACTTAAAAGCATTCATCTTCTCTTAGCTTGCAACTATGAGTAACTTTTGTGACTTCCCTTGGTAAGATGGAAATCCTAGAGTCTAGGCTCTTTTCATTTTAAGTTTTCTCTTGCATGCTACCAGAACTGCATAAGTGGTGTGCAGGATATGAGAATTGTTAAGGCTGGGATAACTTATTATGTGCTAGAAAAGTTTGCCCTTCTGCATCCTTATTCTCCATCATCTGAAGTTCCGACTTCTGAGATTGCTTATGATTTGCAGTTCCTTTCCGAAACAGAGAGAGAATCGCATTTGACCATCTCGTATCTATGAAGAAACCAAATGAAACTGCTGAACTTAAAGTCTTGAGGAATGGTGAAGTGCATGACTTCAAGATCACGCTTCATCCTGTAAGTCATTTTTATTGAACCTTCAATATTAATTGTTGTTTTCAAATGTGGATACTCCCAGTGGTTTCTCAAACTTCTGCACATATCCTCGGTGCATGTTGGCCAAACAAATAGATTTGAATTACTGCACCTACAATTAAGAAAACTGTGGTTAATGACTTAATACTATGAGGCTCTAGTAGAGGTAAATTCTTCATTTTTACATGTTATAATGTGTAAGTTCAACAATTCAACCATTCTTACTTAGGTATCATCCTTTTGTCAGCTGGAAAACTAAACAATCTACTCTGACAAAAATAGAAAAAACAGAAAAGGTGAAAGCGGCCTTGATCAGTTTTGTTTGTCTTTTATTGTTCTGTGTATCTTCCATATGTATTTAGCGTGTGAAACCATGGTTGAACTTCGAGGCCTCTTTCACCTTTTTTTCTTTTTCTACTTTTATCAGAGATCAGCTTATTCTGCTGATCTTGATTTGCTTTTTCCTTCTCTTTCTTGTTCACAATGTCTCTTTCATCTCGTAGAGTGTGAGCCCTTCCTTTTGCTATTTTTGTTTCTGTGGTTCTCTTTTACTTTCACTTGTTATCAACCATTTCATTTCTCATACTCATGTCTATTGTATATGTCGTCTTCTATTCCCTAATTCTTGATTTTGAAGGTAATCGTTAGTACAGTTATTAAAGCAACTAAACATGAAACTAAATATTGCAAGTGAATTCCTTTTTTTTATTGATTAAATGAGAACTGAACTAATTTTGCAGATTTTAGGAGAGGTAGAGGCCTAGGTCGACGAGTAGGGTATAAGGATAGGATGTACACTAATCGTTGACCTTCCTATAGGATGATTATACCCTAATCATGACCCTAGATATAGGGAGGTTTGGAGGTCGACAATTCATACACTATTGTTCACTGCATGACAATCCCTAAATTATTATTTACCGGTTAACAATTATCTATTATTGTACCTGCATGATTAGTTCATGAATTAAATGAACAACCCCCTCCAGCCCTGGAGTATATTCCTTTTCTAGGCATAGAACTAGCATGTCAAAAAGTAGTTCAGATTGCCTGGTGTTTTGGGAGTGTCACACACTGTGCTGTTAGAAGTATTTTGGGTGCAGGATTGGGCCGAGGTTAATTTTTGTGTTGTCACTCTTGGAGTTCTGGTGCATAGAAGTAGGGTGTTGAGAAGACGACTGTACTTTCTGCTAAGCCTTAAAGTGAACACTTTTTAACTTATATGATTGTAAATCTAATGGTTTCTTTGGCATTAATCTACTGTATCTAACAACTACTAAATATTATGCAGTTGCAACCTCTTGTTCCAGTTCATCAATTTGACAAGCTTCCGAGTTATTTCATTTTTGCTGGTCTTGTCTTTATTCCATTAACTCAACCATTCCTTCACGAGTATGGAGAAGAATGGTATAATACCTCACCCCGTCGGTTGTGTGAACGGGCACTTCGGGAACTACCTAAGAAACCTGGCGAACAATTCATCATCCTTTCACAGGTATGATCTACAGTTTCTTATCCTTCTGTCAAATGGAGAACTTAAATAATTTCTCTCTTATAAAAAAAAAAGAAGGAAGGAAAACAGAAAAGAAAAAAGTGACCATGAAATTTCGTCATGATTTCACATGCTAAATGTATGCTGAGGAATTGCAAAACCGGTGTATCCAAATGGGTAGACCTTTTGCGAGTCTATGCACTTGTAATGTTCGATTTGTTGAATCCGCACCTGCCTCAACATGATACAACCTTATTATTGGCATGATAAAGTCCCTTAACCTATCACTTCCCAACTCTCTACCTCATCTGTTCTTGTCAAGCAATCTCATATGCTCAGAAATATTTCCCATGCACCGAGCCCACAAGCCTATCGACCTGATGCATGTTCAAGCGCATAAATATTTTAAGTGACGCTTTCTTGCAATGTGGCTAAAGTCGGGTTTTTTTCATGGCAAGATATAAGACATGTCTTACCTTGGCCAATCTATTTCATTCTGTCTAACTTCATATATAACAAACTATAGATGCATTCGTTTTGTTCAGTTTTTGGTGTTTTCTTTATCGTTCACTTCTCAACATAATAATCTAACCTTTTACATAGAGACGAAACTTTGATTTTCCTTAAGATTGTATTCACAGATCAACACAATATATGCTACTAACGTGACATTTCGTGATTAATTAGGTGTTGATGGATGACATTAATGCTGGTTATGAACGCCTTGCTGAGTTACAGGTAAAACACTCGTTGCTTCTATTACTTCATTCTCTTCTTAAGAAAGACAGCGAAATGGCGCCTTATAATCATTTTCCTCTTTGTTTCCGCGAAATTTTGGACCATTTTTGTACAGGTGAAGAAGGTTAACGGTGTAGAAGTTCTGAATCTGAAACATTTACGTCAACTCGTGGGAGATGGTAACCAAAAGAACGTGAGATTTGATTTGGATGATGAGAGGGTGATTGTTTTGAACTATGAATCCGCAAGAATAGCCACATCGCGTATATTGAAACGCCATAGAATACCTCATGCCATGTCTATCGATCTTACTGATGAGCAAAATGCAGCTGAACTACAGTCAGCTTGCTGAACCTAATTTTGTATACCAGTCGAACCTCTCTATAACGATATGGTTTGCTGCTATAGAGGATGATTGTTTTAGAGAAGTCGGATTGTACTCTTCACTATTCTTTCCAAATTTTTGTTATTTATATACCTTTGTACTTTTATTTGAAATAATATATTCTTATTTATGTAGTCATTACCTGTATATTTTGTATTGAAGAGTGAAAAAAAACTATATGTAGTGTCCAAGAATTTTGCTATTACCAAGCAACTTACTAAAATTCTTACAATGAATATTGCGAATTTTTTTTAAGACCATTATTTTTGAAGATATCGCGATGATAATTGAATCAAACAACGACGAATAACTAAAAGACTCAAAAGGTAAATTAAGTTTCACATGAAATAGATTATTTGACACATTGAATTACAAATCAAATTAGAAGATATAAAGTAAAGACTTACACTATGCATCAAGAGGGCAAAGAATTAATATATATTGTAAAAAATTAAATAAAATATATATATATATATACGTATGTAGTTATAAATTTTCAATTGGTATCTATATTGTCTGTTTCGTTCAATCTTTTCGGTTATCAAACAAAACTATGTGACGGTTTTTTCTTTCTTTGATTTGATTTGACTTTTCAGTTTTTCGTGAATCATAGAGAAATTAAGGAGGACCAAAACAATAGGAGAAAATAAAGACCAAAAGAAAAACGTTATTTACGGACAACAAAGTAAAATTTGAATGGCTATTACCTTTATTAGTTACAATATAAATAGATCAAATTCACTATCAAAACATCAATATCCTTTCTATGTTCTAATAATTGTTTCCTTTTTTTCTCTCAGGTTCTCTTTTTGGTTTTTTCGATTCGATCAAAACAAAGTTTTAAAGAATCGAAAAACCATAAGAAACAGGAGAGAAGAAGTAAATAAAAAAATCAAAAAAAAAATGAATAATAGGTTGGGGTGTGTGCTAGCAATTTTGCTAGCAATAACCTGCAACATTTCGGTGAATGGAGAGGATCCTTATCTGTTCTATGAATGGAAAGTTACTTATGGCACCCTTTCTCCACTTGGCGTACCCCAAAAAGTCATTTTAATCAATGGTCAATTCCCCGGACCTAGAATCAATGGAACATCCAATAACAATGTTGTTGTCAATGTGTTTAACCAATTGGATGAACCACTCCTTTTCACATGGAGTGGAATCCAACAAAGGAAGAACTCGTGGCAAGAAGGAACCCTTGGTAACAATTGTCCTATCCCCCCTGGTACTAATTTCACCTATCGTTTCCAGGTCAAGGATCAAATCGGTAGCTACTACTACTACCCTACTACCAGCATGCACCGCGCTGCTGGTGGTTTTGGTGGTATTAGTGTCCTTAGTCGCGCTTTGATCCCTGTCCCATTTGAGACCCCTGAGGCTGACCACATGGTCCTTGTGGGTGATTGGTACACCAAGAGTCACACCGAATTGAAAAGGTTGTTGGATAGTGGACGCGCTCTTGGAAGGCCACAAGGTGTTGTTATCAATGGTAAGAGCGGAAAAGGTGATGGTAAAGATGAGCCAATGTTCACTGTGACCCCTGGAAAGACATACAGGTTTAGGATTTGCAATGTTGGGTTGAAGGATTCCATTAATGTAAGGATGCAAGGACATACCTTGAAACTCGTTGAGATTGAAGGTTCACACACCGTACAAAATGTGTACGAATCCCTAGACATCCACTTGGGACAATGCTTCTCCGTTTTGGTAACTGCTAACCAGGAACCAAAAGACTATTTCCTCGTGGCATCCACGAGGTTCACTAAGGACTCAAACGTGGCCACATCCACTATCCGTTACGCCAATGGTAAGGGCCCCGCCTCACCTGAGTTGCCTAAGGCACCCGAAGGGTGGGCATGGTCCCTCAACCAGTTCCGTTCATTCCGTTGGAATTTAACAGCTAGTGCAGCTAGACCTAACCCTCAGGGATCTTACCACTATGGTCAAATCAACATCACCCGAACCATCAAGCTAGTTACCTCAGCTGGTAAAGTTGACGGTAAACTCCGTTACGCCTTGAACGGTGTGTCCCATGTGGACCCCACTACACCAATTAAGTTGGCGGAGTATTATGGTGCAGGGAACAAGGTGTTCAAGTATGATTTGATCAAGGATGAATATGAACCAAGTACAGGACAAGATGGGCAAGATAAAATCACACTTGCACCTAATGTGGTCAATGCCACTTACCGCAACTTTGTTGAGATAGTTATTGAGAATCATGGCAAAAGTGTTCAATCATGGCATTTGTCAGGACACTCATTCTTTGCTGTTGGGTAAGTTTCTCCTTTATCTTTCATCAAATTCATAATTACATGATCTAACTTCTTACCGTTATTGACAGAGTGAGAAATTTACACTTTAAGCGATTCTAAAAATCACTAAAATGTCACATTGGGATGAACATGCATGTGACCTAAAGCAATTTTTGAACCTCCTTTTGCCACGCTATGACCTAAAACA
>JAJONR010014361.1:0-10284 GCA_029582245.1 Solanum etuberosum
AATAATATTGAAGAAATAAAGAAACTTGAAATATTAAAAGAAGAACATTATACAAAGACATTTTATATTATAAAATGATAAACCAAGAATACTTACAACAATGGATCGAAATAAAAACAGAAATAGATACATTACAGGATCTAATAAAACTACACCTAGAACTGTATTTAAGAACCCAAGATATAAAACATTTAAGGAATATGCAATATGACATAAATGAAATAATCATCAAGATTCCTACAGAACAAGAACTATATTCTAAAACATTTAGTCAAATATGAGAAACAACCAAATAAAAGCTAGTCGAAGCTATATTCGACCTACCCCCCCAAAAAATGGAGGAACCAACTAGTTGAGGGTGCTACTTGGGAGGCCGAGGCCAATATGAAGTCCCACTATCCTCATCTTTTTCCTTCTATTCCTATTCTAGCTTGAGGTAATAATTCCTCTTGAGTTTTCCTTGTTTTAGGAGTCATGTATTTATTCGAGTTTTCCATGATTTTCCTATGTTATGCATGTTCATGAGAAATATATGTTTAGCAAGAAAATGAGTTTACAAGTTTGATTTTCCTCATGTTGTGGTGAATTGAGTAAGAGTTGTATATATGCTTCATGAGATGAATTGTTGAACATCCTAAATAATGCTTTTTGAGAGTAAATTCCATAAAGGCTCCATGAGATTGTGTTGAGCATGCTTTTAGCTTGGATAAGGTATTTCCTCTTAAGAAAATGAGAAATATTGAGATTTCATTCATAATGGGTTGTTAGATTGTACCACCCGGAAACTAGTTAGCTAAACAAGAGGGTTCTAGAGACTTTCATGAGGGTTAGAGTTGTGGAAATGAATTCCGGTACTTAGAATGAAGGATTTAGGGCTAGGGCGTCAAGGTACGACCCCCAAGGGACCAACCAAGGGTCCTTGAGGGGGACACAAAACAGTCCCTAGAATCTTCCCAAAATGGGACCACCTACGGATGGGACTCACGCCCAGTAGGTGGACCCACGCCCCGTGGGAAGGGTTCGTGGGTCAAGACCCCTAAATTATACCCCTAGGCCACCACCCACGATTGACTAGCACGGCCCGTGGGTCCACTCACGGCCCGTGGGTCGGGGTTTCGTGGGTTGGGCAGTGTTGCCTTCTATTTGTTTTAAGTTGGGGACTTAGGGGTCAATCCATAATTAGTAAGGGGTTAAGTGGTGTCGTTTTATTAGTAATTAGACCACCTATATAAATCTAATAGACCCCTAAATACATTGATCCTAGACATTTATTTTCAATTCACCAAAGAACCCAATTCCCTCCCAAAAATCCTCTCTCTAGAAAGTAAAGAAGAAGAATAAGAAGAAGAAGAAGAAGAAGAAGAAGAAGAGAAGGAAGTTAGGGGAAATTCCTCCATTGTTGCAAGCTTTGTGAGGGCCTTATAATCAAGGTATTTTAGCTTATTCATCCATGGATTCTTCCATCCATGCAACCCTCTAGAATTCCCCCAATTGTGAAGATAAACCCCCAATTCTAGGTAGGGTTTCTTCCTATGTTGTGGGTAGTGTTGAGTATGATTCCAATTGAGTAGATAGTACTTGTTTATGATTGATTTAGTATTGAATCAAGATATTATGATGGTATTATATGTTTTCCATGGCTAACCCTAGTCTAATTGATGAAATTGAAGAATGTAGGTTTATGCCTTGTGAAGTGAAATTGAAGACTTAGAGTTGATCTTCTAGAATTTATGTCATGTATAGTAATTGTTCAAGAATAGAAGTATGTGAACATTAATTGAATTATAATAAAGTATATATGGTTGATCATGACTAGTAAAGCTTGAGATTGAACCTTTATGATGAATTATGACTAGAATTGCTTAAAGATGAAGCTTATGACTAGAATGTCTTGTAATCTAGATATGCATGATGATTGTATGAAGTAAAGCTTGTAGTCATGAATGTTGATCACTAGGGTTTTGAGAGTAAAGCCAATATGATGAATTATGTATGCTAAGGCTTTGAGAGTAAAGTCTAGATGAGAATAGAAGTCTAATAGGTAGAATTGTGGTGAAAGGCCTATACTAACCTAACCTACCTTATGATGCTTGAATGTATAAAGTGATAGAATCAATTGAACATCGATTGATTGTCAAGGACATTATTCTATGAGACATCAATGTTAAGCAAGGCTTAATGATGAATCTAAGGGGAATATGCTTGGCCCCAAATGGATATTGACAGTGAGAGGGAGTGTCACACAAGGTAGGGTCCGAGCTCCAAGTTGAGAGGAGAACCACACCTAGTTGATGTGAGGACTATCCAAGATAAAGGGGGAACTCTCACATAGTAGAGTCCGGGTTTTCCCAAAGTTAGATCTCATGAGATGGAAGCCTTCACCTAGTGGAGTTAGGGTTTCTAGTAGCAATCTCCCTATCCATGAAACTAAGACATGTTTAAAGAAGTATCTCATAGTGTTCAAAAGGAACTAAGACAAACTTAGAAAGGCATCTCATAGTTTTCCAAGAGTAAAATGAACTAAGACATGTTTGAAAAGGTATCTACAAGTGTTCAAAAGCAATAATGAACTTAGACATGCTCAAGGAGTATCTCATAGGGTTCAACCTAGTAATGAACTAAGATGTGCTTTAGAAGTACCTCATAGTGTTCTAAAGTATAAAGAGAGGGACTAGTCCCTAACTAATGAGTAAGATGACCTAAAGGAGTACTTAGTATGGGTAGGATTATGGGGTCTTATCCATGCATTGCACAAGTATGACTTATGGTTACCTAAGAAGTGTTTCTCTTATATGAAGTATGTTTTGATGGATTGTTGCTATAGTTGCCTTCCATGTTATGCTTGAATAAAGGTGAGATATTCCCTTGTCTATGAGAATTAAGCTAAGGATGAGATTAAATATGATAAAAAGGTATGATGGCCTAAAAGTGGTACTTAGCCTAGGTGGAATTATGGGGTCTCATCTATGCATTGCACAAGTATTACTTGAAGGTTACTTATGAAGTTTCTCTTATGTTAAGAGGATTTGTGTATGGACTATGTTTATGAATATGCGGTATTTCCTATGTTGTTGGATTATGCCTTCTGATGTCTTATGCTCATATTATGCCTATGTTGGAGATTAATCTTACGATTATGTTATTGTCTCTTATCCTCATGCCTTATGTCTCATGTTGACTAACCATTATGATATGCTCTTATGATGTCATGCTAGCTAACCTATTTAGTACTTTTGGACTAACGCATACTCTTGCCTACATTCTCATCCAATGTAGGGTTCAGCGATTATTGAGTTCCATTCTTGAAGATAGGTTTCTAGAAGTGCAAGGAGTTGAAGACTTGATGAGTGCTCATAGCATCGAGGATTTGATCACCTTTTTCCTTTATGTCTTTTCTTTATGTTTGAGACTATTGTATGGGCTGTGACCCAAGAGTATTCAAAGTTGTACTAGATGGTTTGAGACAAAGTATAGTAAGACTTCCGCTTTGCTTTTATAAAGACTTCGATTGTATGGATAAAGTTTTAAAATTTCTGTACTTTTCTATTATCTTATGTTATGATATGCTAAGGGCTTGTATGAGACCCCCTTCGGGGTCAAGTACTCCATGTTACATCTAGGGTGTACCCCTGGGTCATGACATAGATGTAGTTCCTACCCCCTTGTGATGCATGGAGTATGTTTGAGTTGGAGTTGATGTTTCCTCCTTTGAATTGTGCATTGTTTTGATGTTTCATGCATGATGGACTGCTAGTCTTGAGTCTTTACTTCGGTAAGGTGTCAAGATCGTCATTCGAGGACGAATATTCCCAAGGGGGAGATATTGTAATCCTCTTGATTCATGCATAATAAATGATAATTTTGTTAATTGAATCAATATTCACAAAGACCCACAACTTAGAAGAAAACCCTAACTCAAATTGATGAATTTCTACTTTCAATTTTGGAACTTAAGGGTCCCATGAATGCAAGGGTTCCAGGGATGAATAAAGCTATCATACCTTGCCATCAAAGACCAAAAGTGATTTGATAATGGAGACTTCACCTTGAGCCCTAGTGTAACACCTCGTAGCCTAGTGGTTTAACTAGAGTTAAGTGAGAAGGCAACAAGCCAAGGACAAGGGGCAAGAGCAAAGGGAAAGGGGCCAAGGCTGCCCCATCTTGACGAGGAAATTCCCATTACAACGTGAGCCTTCATGGCTCGTGGTGGCCACCACACCCCGTGGTGGTGAGGAAGTAGGCCCCTAAGGCTGCCCCAAGTTGGCCTCCTCCACAGGAGACACTTCACGGCTCGTGAAGGCCTAGACGGCTCGTGGGAGTGGCCGTGGACTTGCCTTGGAGTTTGGGGTTTTTAGGGTGAAGTGGCTTAGCCATTGGTCAAGGGACCACGGGCACCATGAAGGGCCGTAAGACCCTTGACAGGCCGTGGTGCTAGGCTGCCAAGTGAGGTTATTTTGGGAAATTCTGGTTTAAGTTAGGATTAAGTGAGGTCATTTTCCCTTAACTTAGGGTCACTATATAAGTCATTTTAACTCAAAAACTCACCCATTCAACTCATTATTTCCAAAACCCAAATAAATCCCAAAGTTCATCCTCCCCCAAAATATTGTCTCTCTAGAACTTGAAGAAAAAGAAGAAGAAGGAGATTCAAGCTAGGGTTCAAGAAGAAAGGTTCTTCACATCAAATTAATTGGGCTTTGTTGTTAAAGTATGGTAGTTTTCATCCATGGAGTCCTCTCAAAATCTCCAATTTCAAAAGATAGAAATCCCCAAATGTTAGGGTTTGATTCCAAAGTAATGGGTTCCTTTCAAACTTTATTCTAATGGTTGAATTATGTTATACTAAGCATGAATTGATGATTTCCTATGGTTTTTTATGATGTATCCCCAAGAACCCATGAAATCCCCACATTTTTCTATTTTGATCTTATGATGTGGGTCTTTGATTGATGAAAGAGGCATGTTATGAGATTATGCATGTAGTGATTGGATCACTTGAATTATGTGTATATCCATGTCTAATGTTTGAATTCTAGATGTGTTGATTGAAAGTGAGCTTTGAACCTTTAAAGGGCAAAGTATGAGATTATGCATGTTTTATGAAATCTATGTAAATGCTTTAAGAACACTTTGAGAGTGAAGTGTCAATGATTATGATGTTGTTGTGTTGTTGAAAGGAAATTATCATACACACACCTATGCATGAACATGATGTGAAAGGTTTTCTCACATAATGAAGATTCTAAGGTTGAAAGGTTTTTGTCACCTAATTGAATCTAAGATTTACATGAGGACATGGACGGTGAAAGGTTTTCTCACGCATGATCTAAGAGCTATCTTAATGAACTAAGCTTGGATTGATTGTCAAGACATTCTTCCATGAACATGAGTTAAGTCAGGACTTAATAAGTACTCCATGGGATTAATTCTTAGCACCGAGTGGATATTGATATGAGATGGAAGCCCTCACTTCAGTTGAGGCCGGGTTTCTAGAAGCAATCTCTTGAGATGGAAGCCCTCATGACAGTTGAGGCCGGGTTTCTTGTAGTAATCTTCTTATCCCAAAAACTATATGGTCTCATGTCGGTTAAGGCTTATTCCCACAAGAAGAACAAGAACATGGATATGAACTATGGTTACTCAAGAAGATTTGTACATGAGTTCAAAGGTGTTAATGATGATGATTACTATGTTGGCTATGTTTTATGACTTATGATTTCTAATCTCTTATATCATATTTATCTTGGTAAATTGCATGCTTTCAAATGAAATGTCCCTTTTAGCATGTTTTCAATATTTTTATGCATGGCTATCATACTTGGTGCATTTTTGTACTAACGCCTACTTTTTCTACATTTTTCCCAAGTGTAGGGTCCGGTTCTCGAGGTGATCAATCTTGTGGCTAGAGCATGGACTAGAGTATAGGACTCTCAAAACTAGTCATTAGGATCACTATAAGAGTTTCTTAGCTTCTAACGTAGGCTCAGGGTAAGGTAGGGTACATTTGGGTACTTTTTAGTGACGTTTCTTTATGGGTAGACTGAAAAGTGATGAGTTTTTGTAGATTTCATGATAGACGATAGAGAAATAGTTACGATTTAGGATGAGTTAGAGTATACTTTAACTAGAAATGATTTTACAATGATGTGTCATTGTGTTAGTAACGACCAAGTGTAGGTGTTGAATAGAAGAGCATGAGTATTCACGAGGTGATAGATCTAAGCTAAGCTTATGATTTCTGAGGGAGAGCCCATTATATTCATGGGGTAATAAAACTAATTAGGCAATGACGTATAGTGAATGGGTAAATAGTACTTAAGTTGTGAAAGGAAGTGTGACTGTAAATTGTATGTCTGAAGATTGAGAGATATAGATTGACTACTTGTCATGAGGTTTTAGTGGGTGAGTGTTTCTTAATTTTTTATCTGGTAGTTGTGAGTTAGTATAGTAAGCGAGCAATCCTATTGACATCCTGGTTTATTAATAGACATTAAGCTTGAATTTGAGATGAGCGTGTGGTAAAAAAGAATGGCAACATGACGGTGATGATGTTAGTTTTGAGATCTGATCTGGTAGACTTAACATAGAGTAGAAGAATAAGCAAGAGTTTAGTTACAATGTATGTGAGTGGTACAAGTATGAGATTCTAACTTTTAGATAAGAGTAGTGAACTTTGGCCAAGTCATATGAGTAACAAGAGCATTAAGTGGTGTATCCGAGATTGTATGTAATCAGACTAGGTTCCAATTAAGTTAATAATTTTTCATGTATGCCTAGATAGCATATTTGAGTTGTTGATGTGGATTAGGTTGATTTAAGCATTATTTTTCTTAAGAGTAAATTGAAGCAGCCTGATAAGCCAATGAGAATAGGTTAATAGAAGCATCTTAGAAGGAGTCTTAGTACCTGTTTATGCAGAGTTCATGAGATAAGCCTCTCCCGAGTATTAAAGTAAAGGGAATGTAGACCTGTGTGGAGATGATATAATAGATACATAGCTTTCAAGTGTCAGCTTTAGACCTAAGGGGGATATGATAAGATGAGAATTCAAGTCAAGTGTTGAGAATGAGATAGTTATGTCTTCTGAAAGAGTTGTAGAGGTACATCAATCCATTCATACTCTTGCGTATTCCTCAAAGTAAAGTTAGTACAACATCTTGTTGACGTTTCTAATATCAGAATTGTGTCTATGAGCTATGCTCATATACTTTACATACTTTCACATCTATGCTCAGTTTTCAGAATTAGGGGCAAAGACTTTACCCCATTATCCTCGAGCTTAATCCATAAAGTTGTGGATATCAGCCTCATGATATGAACCTATTCATATAAACATTCATGTCTCATAGCAAGTTCATTCTAACAAGTTCATGATTTACTGTAAATGGTTAGCAACATAATGTTATGCCATGGATATTCTTGTATCATAATTCTTGAATGAATTGTGCTTATGATATTTCGCCCTAAAGTCCTGTGAGTAATCCTTTTAATTTTGAAGAGTGGTGTTGTTTATAGTAGTTGTGTGATGTTGGAGGAGAGGATTGTTATTTCTTATTGTGATAGTTATGGTGTGTTTATTCCATTTAAGGTTATGAATGTGGAGGAAGAAAGAGATAAAGTTTCAGAATGAGCACTAAGTGAGTTTTCTGGTGGTAATGCATGAAAGTTCAATTGGTAGAGATGATTGGAGGATGAGAACACTACTACAAAATAGGGTTATAGCGGCAATTATTTAGCGGTAATTAATTTTTTGTAGCTAATTAATTCTTTAAGCTAAGATATTAGTGGCAGATGAATTATAGAAGCTAAAAGATATAATTTTAGTGACAAATAAAATTAATTTGCCAGTAAAACTCATTAATTGAACTCAACTTTCAACCTTTTTTTCCCTCCAAAATTTTCTAGTACAATTAACTATTCCCTCCAATTATTAATAATAAACTTTAAAATTAAAAAGTTAAAAGAAAAACCCTATTCCCTTTTTAGTTGACTGCCTTGTATATCGATCTACACCTCTGCCCTATTCACGATAGCGTTGCCTTATTCACGTAGCTCTGCCCTATTCTCAATCTTCATAGGTAATCCAAGGTTTAATTTGGTAGAAATTCTCAGTTTCAGATTCTTCATATAGATCATCCTAAGCAATTAATCAAAAAATTAATGGTACAATATCATGTTCTTATTGAAACAAAATCATATCACATAGTAGCTGCCATAATAGTTGGATCAAGTTTTTTTAATTAATTGAATAAGAAAGTATTTCGGGATTTATGTAAAGTTTGAAGGTTTCTCGATTTTGTTCTCTATTTTGTTTTTCTGTAGGCTTTGACAAAATTGTTCATATCCTACACTTTGGTGTCTTCATCGGATAAACATTCTACTTCCCATGTACTCAAACAATTGAGGTGATTTCTGATTTGTAAATATAATTCTTTTGTGTTTACGAAGTGTGTTGTGTGATATATGTCTACTATTAATTTGATGGGCAATTGATTGATCTGTTTGCTATGATTTTTGTTAATGTATTCGATTCTCGTGATTGTTTGTTTGAAAATCAAACAGAACACCAAACTATTTAAAATGTTTTGTAGTATGCTGATGTATCTGTTCCAGTTGAGGATGTTATTAAATTTGAATTGAATTTCTTCTCGATTTTGGGATTTAATTGAAAAGGAATGTTTGATTCTTAAGATTGTTTCCCTAAGTTTAGAAACTAAGAACTTTTCCTTGTTTCCGTATTGAAGAACTATAAACCAAGGCGAATCGATGAAACTTCATTACTTAGTCTGTGGTAGTACTCTTTTACAACTATATGATTTGTGCAATTGGTAATTTGAAAAAAAAACATTGTTCATTGCTAAATTTTTTTATAAGTTGTGATAAAGTAAATATGAGACGAAATTTATGACATGAGTAACATTTTTCCTCTTCTCTTCTTTTCTTATTCTTTTCTATATTTCTCTACTGCGAGCTTACTTACTACAATTATTTTTTCAATCTGCCGTCTATAATTTTTTTGTCTTTTTTCTTCTCTACTTCCTTCTGGAGTTGTTGTATGTAATTTATGACATGAGTTACATTCTGGAGACTAGAACTGAAAAGAATATTTTCATGTGAAAATATGTTATGAGTGTCAAAATTCAATAAAAGATTCATTGGGGTGAGGAAAGGGAATTGGATTCAATTTGATCTGAAAATTTAGAAGATAGGATGGTTGCTCAAGCTTTTTAAGAAAAATGTACATGAAAGTTAAGCTAAACTTCTATCAAGTGGCTATTAAATTGTTTTGGGTTTACTCTTGAGCAATATTATTTAAAGCGGCTGATTCATCTCTTAAAGAGATAAGCAAAGAGAAGCTATATCGCTTTTTTGTAGGGACGCGAGGCTATAGTGAAAGAGCGAGCGCTTTAGTTCCAGAAATGAGAAAATCAACTTTCCCTATAGAGAGGTTTACAGTAACTAGTTTTTCTTGAAAAAGATTCATCATAAAAAACATTACGACTTCTTTCCAAACATTTCCCTTTGTTTCACTTCTTTACCAACGACACTCTTTTAATCTAGTGCAAGGTAACCTTTTCAGCTCTTTTTCTCTTATATTCTTCGTCTTTTCTCTATTTTTCTGTAGCGCAAGACAGATGCTACAACTTTTTTTTCAACTTATTGTCTGCAAGTTTCTCTGTTTTTTTATTCTCATCTTTTTGATGGAGTTGTTAGAAGGAATTTATGGCTTGAGTTACATTCTTGCGAATAGAGCTGAAAATTATATTTTGAAGTGAGAATATGTTTTGAGTGTTAAAATTCAATAAAAAGTTCATTGGGTTGAAGAAAGGGAACGAGATTCAGTTTGAGCTAAGAAAAATAGAATATAGCTACATTTCTATCCAAATGCTATTACTATTTTGGGCAAACTCTTGAGTAGTATTCTTAAAAGTGAGTGCTTTTGTCTCTTAAATCGAGAAGGGAAGTGAAGTTGTATCATACTCTGTTTTCTCTATGTCTTCTGATGTCCTGTCTCTATATCACTACTTTATTTTTGTACAGTTGTATCACTACTTGTAATATCATGAAGATTGCAGCTTAACTAGAACTACTTCTAGCATTTTGTATAGCCCAACTAACCTCAACAGATCAGCCCATAGATATAAGAATGGAAAAAGTATTAATTAAAAACTTAGCATGTTGTAAAATAAAAACAGCACCCCAATTTGGATGCGATGATAAATATTATAGAAAAAAGAATAAAAATAGATATAAAAAAAGAAAAGATAAATATAAGAATAGACT
>JAJONR010014362.1:0-13579 GCA_029582245.1 Solanum etuberosum
CCCCGCCCCCCCCGGGCAGGGGATAAGGCATAATAACATATTTAAATTATGATAAAATTATTAACTATATATTTAAATTATGATAAAATTATTAACTATATATTTAAAGTATGAGGGGCGACTCCTATTACTCTCTGCAGTTCTATGAGGATGTTTGGAAGCTCAGAAATCAATTCTTGGCCATTTTTATTTGTCTTAACCAATGAACTAATGTGGATATCTAAAAGAGAAGTATCATGGTATATGTTATTTGCAAATAATATCGTATTGATTAACAAGACACGGAATGAAGTTAACAATTGGCATGAAAAAGAATGAATTAATAGTGTAGTTTTAATGAAAGGGACAAGCACGTGAGAACATCCGTTATAGATTGACTAATTTGACCCTGTCTTAGAGACCGTTTGGATTGACTTAAAAAAAAGAGTAGGTATGTCTATTTTTGATTTTTAACTTATTTAAAATTATTTTTAACCTTGTCAAACATTTTCTAACTTATTTTAAGTCATTTTTTTGTCACGACCAAAAAATGGACGTGATGGCACTCGTCTTATCCCACCAAGACAAGTCAGCCTAAAACTCAACCATTACAATAAAATGCGAAAATTTTATAATCAACTCAAAAATACCCCCAAAATCTGATTGTCACGTGCACAAGCCTCTAAAGTATTACAATTGATTCAAAAGAAAAACACAAGTCTCAAATGACCTTGTTTCTAAAATAGAACAAGATCATAAATAGGAGTAAGAAAGACTGCTGAGATGACAAGCAACTACCTCACAACCTCCACAAGAAGTCTCGGACAAGAAGAGAAGAGAAAGAGTATCACAAAGATCCGGGCTAGTAACCTACAAAAATGTAGAAGCAAGTGGTGAGTACCAAACCACACGGTACTCAGCAAGTAAACTTCTAAACACAAGTTAAGGGAATAGAATACGGGTACTCCTTTCACCCAACCGAACCTCCACAACTACAACCTGCATAAAACCAGCCAAACCTAACAGTTCACCATTTACTTAGCTCACAGCTCAACAACAACACTCTAACAATTACATATCCTCAACAACAAACTCAATATTCATCAATCACAAGTTCCACAGAAAGGCACTCACAAGATCAGCAACACACAAGATCAAGTTCATCAATGATAAAGATGTGCAATGCAATGAAATGCAATGTCAAGTATAATGATGCATGTCTGACCTAACGATACACACCCGCTGTCTCTCAGTCCGGAACCCATGGGGGACATCTCTGTCCATGTATCCGTCGCGGCGTGGGACACGATCCTCGATATATAGTATCCATAGCGGCGCGCGATACGTCCCTCAATAATAGATTTCGTCGCAACATACGACACGTCCCTCAAAATATAGTATCCGTCGCGGCGCGCGACATGTCCCTCGAAATGGTACATCCTCTATAATCTCTTATTCTTTCTCAATTCACATAACACTTGTCACAACCATGTCTCAAAACAATGCAAATGACATGTTCACATAAATAATGAGGAGATGACCATTTTCATAATAATGCACAATTCACAACAACACAATCGTGATAAGCCTTTCAAACCATTCTCAAACACATCACACACCAACAATTAATCACATTGCCTTTTAATACCCCTGTTTCATCATTAGAATTATTCAATATGGACAAGTCAATCCATCACCAAGTCCCATTACTCCCCAACACATACCACAAGAAAATACACGATTATATACACTTAACAAGGGTTTAGAAATTCATTTACCTCAAATAGTCGAACAATTACTCCAGAACTTGAGCCCTCCTCTTTCAGTTGACTTCCAAATCAATACAATCTATTCAAATAAATAATCACAATAAGATTTCAAAACTAACAACACCCATATCACTACAGGTCTAGCCTAGACCTAAAAATCATAGACTACGAATCTTTAATGAATTTCTAAATTTCAAGTATAGGGTTAAGTCATAATTTCTCCAAACACTACCACCCTAATAGTTTTCATATAATATAATACGCTTTATATTTAATTACCTATCTTAATATGTCAAAACTTGAATTATAACTTGATTATTAGTTTTTTAGTAACGATAACAATAGAAAGAAGAAAAGGAACATAAAGTTACCAAATACCATGTGAACTCGAGAAAGCCAAATAGCCATTCGTCATATACTCCCAAACAATAACCAGTAATTTGCTAATAATCACCCTTAATCATTATCCAACTATTATTTAATCATTGGACACCAAGGTCTTTTTTTTTTTCAAATCAAAATGCTACAACAGGGAATTTTGCAGATTTAAGTTTGAAACATTCAAATTATTTCCTCTTTTTTCTAAGCATAATTATTATAATAATAGGGAAATATACATCTGCCAATGAAAGTGAACCTTTATTGTTTCGTTTCCTTTTCTCTTTGAACCGATTTTTTTATTTTTTTTTCTCTAAAATAATTATGTATTAAAAGTGACAACCCTAGTAATTTATTTTTAATAATTACATGAGCCAAAATAAATTATAAACTTGGTTCATTAACCACCAATTAAATTAAAAGAAATTATTTAATAAATACATGTCAACTAAGTAACTATAGTTATCGAATACTTCAAAATTCTCAAACCAACTTCACCGATGGATCATAAATGATTCGAAACAACTATCGGGAGGGGTAAAACAATAATTTTTAGAATAATTTCTAAAAATAATTTTTCGGGTCATTACATTTTTGACTAATTTTAAGATTTTTTTTATATTTGTCAAATACTTACTGAAGTCAAAAACTGACTTAATATATATAGTGACAGCTCAGTTATAACCTTGTACATAGTGTTCTCTAAATGTGGTCGATGTAGTTCCTTGATTATTGGAATGTTTTATGATTAGTGACACATCAATGCATTTTGTTGCAAGTGATAGGACAATTTTATTTTTAGTTTTTGAATTATTATACTTAGACATAACTAATTATGTTTCTTTTTTAAACAATAAAAATTAGAAGTACTATTTTAGGGTAAAAATTTTCAAATATTTACGTCGACTCAATAAATACATGACATGTCTTGAAATTTACATAATTATTATTGAATTATAATTAATTAATATACATTTTTACTTTATTAAATTCTTTGTTATTATCAACGAGGGAGGAGGAAGAAGAAGAAGAAGAAAATCGTTAGAATCAATTTTGCAAACGCTTCCTCACACAAATAATTTTATATTCAAACTTTAAATTCGAGATGACATCATTTTTCGTATCTACCTACAATCAAATGAAACTATATATATTTATAATTTATTTATTCTACGTATAATTTTTAATTGCCAAATTTACATCCACACAAAATAAATTTCCATTAATACAAAAGGCAGAGAGAAGGGAGCTTTCTAGGCACATGCTACTTTTATGTCACATAAATAATGGACTTCACTTTGACCATATACAGTTGTGATATTAAATCATCCACCAATATATTATTAATAAAAAAAATTAAATATATTTTTCTTCTTTTATTTAGAGAAATTTGAATTAAAGATACAATTTTAGGGGAATAAAAATTGAAATTACATCCAACGATGAACTTGTAACTAAAAAAGATTGTGACCTTTGAATGATAGAAGTAATGTTGTGATCCAAATTCATGATTCATTATAGTTAAACATATTTCACAAATTATTATTTTTAAATCGTATCATCATCAAGCTTAATAGCACATGTATCATATTATGTACTACTCTTATACATAAGAAATCACGATATTAACAATACGAGATATTAGCTATTCTTGTCTAATACATCAGATTTATTTAATACAACATACAAAACATTCGATAAGAAATATCACCATAACTAATCTCATCATAACTTTTTAACATATCATATTCAGTATTATTTTTATACATCTTACTGAATGAGCCTAGTTAGGGTTTATAGGAATGTGGTTGGTAGTACAAAGTGCACTCAAAGACACTAAGACATTAAATTGATATAATATCTATCTAATTTTTTGTAAAAATAAAATCCCTAGTAAAAGTTTGAATTGTTGCATTAACTTCAAACTTGTTAAATAAACTGCTGTCTGGCAGTGATATTGGAAATAGACACCTAACCTCATTTATTTCAACACTTGCTCAATATCTCAACTATAGTACTATTGACCTAGACAATAATTTTAGGGCTGGTAGGAGATGGGAAGTAATGATAGAACTCATAGATATTCCGTAAAATTAGTTGAGATGTGCACCTGTTATCACGAACATTAAAATTACAAGTATATCAACCTAGACATTGTTGTTGGTTTTCCATATGTTATTCAGTATTTACTTTGAGATTTGACTAAATTGAACTTGTATTGAAAAGTTTTATTTTGAGATAAAATAATGTTCTTTATCAAAAGTGATTTCATTTTCAGAATTCAAACTCGAAATATCTGATTATAAATATATATTAAAGAAGAAAAACTTATTACTCCACTATAATTTTTTTTTTATCTATTAATAGTTGGAAATCCACTTTTATATATATAGGGACAAACGATGGAAATACAATAGAGAGATAATTAAAACTTATGGTCTAGGAAAAATATTTCACTAATTTCCAAAGATACTAGGGATGAAATTATACATTATTTGATAAAACTGTAAGTTGATATATTCAAATTTCTAGAAGAATAATGCTATAAGTTAGGTGCGATCAACTTATAAAAATTAGCCGATGAACAGTGACGGAGCCAAGATTTTTAATAAGGGGGTTCAAAATCGGAGAAGTAAACACACGAACTAGTGGAAGGGGGTTCGACATCTATTATTCATACCTAAAAAATAATTTTAACATTGTATAAATAGTAATATTTTCCATCGAGTATATGCTGCGTCCGCCCCTGCCGATGGATATACAACAAATGTGTACATGCTTAGTTAAATGCAATATCTTACCTTTTTAAGTTTATTCATTTTTTTTATAAAAATGATGTTACAAGTTACAACTTTTGTAAATATAATCAGAATTAAAAGATATTTTTAGTACTTGAGGCTAATCATATAAAACGAACCAAAATGAATTATGATGGATAATTGAGATATCTTCACTTTTATTTAAAAGTTTTTGATGTAAAATTTAAATTAATTGAGTTTTAATATAGATATCAAACATAGAATGAAAATAAATAAAAATCTATATATGAAGAAGTAGAATTCCAGTCGATAAAAGTTTTTTAATTTTGAATATGTTTTCATTATAAATGAGTTAAGCTACTCTTAAATTAATTATTTAAAAATAAAGTTTGATTTTTATTAAATTGTTCTTTTATCAACCTTATATAGGACCTAAACAATTTCTTCATATAGTTAAAATAAGTTTAACTTGGACACAATACAACTTGAATCAAAAACCACATTAATTATATATGTCCCTAATCATGTTTCAATATTTACTAATTAGAAAAGTTGTCATTTTTATAAATTAATATATGTAGGGATATAGTATAATGGTTGGTTACCATTGGATCTTATTATGGGATTTTGATTAAACATTTCCATGAAGTGTTCTCAAAGCTTTGATCATATGGCCTAATTATAACAATTTCATCATGTAAAAACTTTTTTTTATAATTATATAAACTCCACTTATTTTTAATTTACTTATTTTACTCTACTTTTAATCTGTTTAGAAATTATCCTTTTTATACTTATTACTTTTCTTTAATTTCGTGTTTAGTCAAACTAATTCCAAAATCATAATGTCCAATTCCTGAATCTATCTTCCACAAGGTGTAAATGTGCACTATTTTTTTTGAAAATTTTATTAAATATATTGTGAATTTAATTATTATTATTATATATTTACATAAAATGTCAAAAAATAAATTAAAATTCACATAAAACATGCAATGATTGGAAAGAGATGGATAATAATCATAAATCTTGATTATAAAGTCAATTAGTACTAATTAAGCCAGAAAATTTTGTGGGACATTTAAATATTTTATATGGTTGACCTCAAGTATAATTAATCAGCAGTGGAGAAAACTTCTCTTTAAAAGTTTATTACGTAGATAAATTAATTATTTAAAATATAATATTCTTTTTAAATATCCGCATGAGTTGTAAAACTGCAAGCTTGTTTCAATTGAGGTTTGATGTTTATATTAAAGAAGTTGATAAATTTTATGTGATTAACTTATCTAAATCATCGCTTGAGAAAGACATAATTGTTTCATAAAATCTAGGCAGAAACTTAAAAGTATCTAACAGAAATATTTTATCATGTATTTAGATACTCAATTGAAATAAGTCATAACTCGATATAAATGTATCGAGTGACAAATCTAAAAGGTTATAAATGTACTTTGCCTATTTTTTTGGGACATAGATGGGGTATTATAAGTTGTACCATCAATTGGCATGTACCATTTTATTCATGTACTAAACTATTTTTTGATTTCCCCAAATGCAACAACTTCACGTGTGACATTCCTTTATAAACCTTAAATTAAGGGGGAAAGCACAAAATTATCTTATAAATATCTTTGTATAGTAAATGGTAGGCAAATCTTAAATTATGTATGTTATTTTCAAACAAAAAAACAAGTTATGGTATGTCCCCATTTTACCATGAAAAGAAAAAAAACATTCCTAGTACGTCAGACCAAAGTAATAAATTAAGGTACACCAAAGAAATAAGAAACTCTGAGCGTCTGAATTGATATCCAAAATTTACTTGTTCGATTGATTCAAATTTACGTTATATAAAATTTATTTAAGAGAAATTGCTCCCAATATGAAATTCTTTAGTTTTTTGGATTGAATTTGAAATCTTTTTTTTTTTTAAAAAAAAAAAAAAACTGACTAACTAAAATGATTTGAAACCTCTAATCTCAAGAAAAGAAATGAAGTAATATAATATGTTTGGACGAATTAAATCACATTAGTATTTCTTTAAATCACATTCCAACTTCTTTTTTTGTGTGTTCATCAAATCATGATTAATTTATTGGACTTCCTTTGATCATCTAAAATTGACAGATCATTCTTCTCATTTTTCTTTTAATTTTGTCATTAAAACTTGATAAATTCTTTTAGAATCTGTCTAGGTTCTTCCTAAAAATATTTCATGTCTAGGTCATTGAAAATAAAAATAAAACACTAAATACGGAATGAGATAAACAAGGAATATTTCATAAATGGTATATCTTATGATTAAATTATTTTATCATATTTTATTATGAGATATAAAATATGTAAGATAATTAGCTAATACCTCAAATTAAACTTACGGTAAAATTAATTTCAAACTTTATTTCATAATTATTATCTTTATCCCGCGTACATAAACAATTCAATGTCAAAGAAAAAATATTTTAACGTGAAAAGTTATAATATATCAAGAATAATGGATTTAACTTTATGTCCAAAATTCATCAAATATGTTTAAAATTCTCCACTAAAAATCACTTTTATCTCTTTTTTTTTCGACCCACTTAGCTTACCAATCAATAGAGTTGAATCTATTTTTGAGTTGTCGGTAACAATTAAAAATTAAAATGCATGCAACGTAGGTATATATATAAAATGACTCAAAAGTAGCAAAAAATATACTTCACTAATTCACTTATTTTTTTAGTTTTTTTAGTTTTTGTTCGATAATCGTTATTTCTAGGAAAATTTGATCAAATTTAAATTCACACAGAAAAATTTCTTATAAGACGCTAATATTTTTTCTAGCAAAAACGACTCATAACTAGCCGGATTCGACCTCGAAAACTCATAACCATATCTCATGCACCCTTAATAGTATCTGTTATTCATTCTTTTTGTTAGACTTTGGATTATTATACTAATTAGAGCAATTAGTTGGATTTTCATTTGGCTATTAGGAAGAAGATGTGTTTAAAAAGAAAAAACTAATATATTTATTCGGAAAATGACATTTTTGACCCATTTTGTGACTATTGGGGCATTTATGGGTCATTTTTGAACCAAAGTATTGACAATAAGGGCAGTTTTGAGTCAAACTATAAACGAATGACATTTTTGTTCCTTTCACATAATTTAAGGACATTTTTGATCATTTTTCCTAAAATAAAAGGTATCAATAAATAAAATGATTAACATAAATTGATATAACCCCCACAGAGGACACGTTTAATTACTTTATGTTTCATGAACATTATGATTCAAAAAATATATGGTAGGGCTGTGTACATATTGGGTCAAACATCATCAAATTAAATTATAAAATGTGTCCAAATCTAAAATCCTTTTAATTTTGTCCTTTTAAAATATAACATTAGTCAAGGTCACTAATTGTCGGTGCCATCAAAAAAACATGCTACTACTTCCTCCGTCTCATAATATTCTTTCGGGAGTTAAATTATTTAAATTTTAATAAATATTTTAAAATATATTTATTTATTATATTAATATAAGAAAATTTATAATTTTTTAAAAAAAATCGCATAGTTTTTAAATATCTAAATTATAATTTCAAAATCTTAAAAAGTTAATTTAATCCAACAAATGTAATATTGTTCGTATTATTTTTGAATATACAAATTTCATTTTCAAACTCCAACACTAATTTAACTTTAAAAATTGATTAAATTAACTTTTCTAAAGCAAAACATAAATATCATTCATAATTTTTTTAAATATTTAATTAAAGTTCAATGTAAATATCTTAAATTAATTCAATTCAATAATTTAACTTTAAATATTGATTAAATTAACTTTTGAAAAGCAAATCATGACAACTATTGTGTGGCGGAAGGAGTATTACTTACAAGTCAAGAACCTATAAAAAAAATAAAAAATTAATTCATTAAATTATTTATTTATTTAGTTACATTGACCAATATGTAAAGATTCATTAAAATCACTTAATTATGATCATTTAGTATTTTAATTTATCATTTGAATCGGGAAGTGAATTTTTCATCGGTTATCCCTTTTTTGGATCGGAACTATTATTTAGTAAATGATCTGATTTTATTTTCTTACAATTATGGATTTTTAGAGTAGAAAAATCCTTTCTAAGTAAACTATTTTTTCTTAATGAAAAATCTTAAATCTTGATATTACTCTAGACAACAATAAAATATTTTATCTAAAACTATACTAAACAATATATGAGTAAATATTAGACTGTAATTTAACATTATCAACAAAAAGCTATATTTATCCAATTAATTTAAATTGTGGCCTTTCTAATATGCATGTTCATAAAAAGCAACATTAGAAACATGGCTTAAAAAAATAATCATATTTCTAACTAAATAATTCTTGTCTTTTCCTTCTACTTGTTTAGTTGATGTTTTTACGTGAAATATATAAAAGCACGAACAAAGTAAACAATTATTGCTACACTTTATTCCAAATTAAAGCAAAAGAATATAATAGAGTTTGTAAGAAGCATTTGTTTAGTTTGTAATATTATGCTTTTTATATATTCAAACACTGCACCAAATACAAGTAGATGAAAAAACAAAACTTTTGAAAAGTATATTATGCCTTTATATATTCAACACTATTTTTATTTTTGAAAAAATGAAAGATTGACGTAGATTTTCACGTAGTTTAAGTGGCGTGTTTTAAAGATATTTCGAAAAATATTTCCCCAATAAATGTGTGTGATATGATTTGACTATAAGTTTAGGGTAAAATACATATTAAAACCTTGTAAGATAATTTTTTAGGTCCAACTAGTAGTTGAAGATTATTAACTTTGAAGATGCCAATAATATTTTCTTATTTCATGATGGACGTTTGAAAACAAAAAAAAAGAAGATAAATGATACAAATATAATGATAACTGTCACCTAACAACAAATGCATATATAAATACATAAATACAATATTGATACAATTGTGTTCAACTCAATGGACGAGGTAGTAGCAGATTCAGCCATTACTATAAAAGCTATTGGACATCAATGATATAGGAGTGCGCCTCTTCACGAGGATGATTAAAGTGCAACGAAATGCCTTAAAGTTGAATATAATTCGCAAAGCATCTAACTTACTGATAATCTCCCATTCCCACCGTTGAGAGACTTTAATAACCATAGCATGCCAGAAACGGAGAGTTGATGTGGTTTAAACCTATACCCCGAAATGCTCCCAACATAAAAACCTATGGTTCCATTCTTGTTGTTGCTGGAGGCACACATCCTTCTCATAGAGAATCTGGAAATGGGCCGCCCATTTGCCGAAATCCTTGTGAGAGCCCAATAAAGAAAGGCCCAGAAATAAAAATGGAGATGCGGGGTATCGATCCCCGTACCTCTCGCATGCTAAGCGAGCGCTCTACCATCTGAGCTACATCCCCTATACTTGCGTTAAGTTTCGAAAAATAATAAAATCACACGTTCCGTTGTACATATAATCGATGAAATTTTTTAAACTTGCGATATATATAAGTTAAACTCGTAACGAAAACTAATATATTTTCTTATAAAACACGATCAACAACATCAACTCTAGCTACACCTTCATCAACAACCTTAGCAACGTAATTCGAAAAACGAAAACTAATATATTTTCTTATAAAACACGATCAACAACATCAACTCTAGCTACACCTTCATCAACAACCTTAGCAACGTAATTCGAATCGTTTTCGTCTATAGTATATGACTTAGCTAGTGCGGTTTATTTTAGATCGATGTGTTTTAAGGTTTCTACGTTGTGTTAGTTTCAAGCTTTAAGGTTATCTTTGTTTTTCCTTCTTTAAATGTTAATTGTTTCCTTCTTATCATCTATAGCATTGATTTTCCCCCAACTAATTTTGAGATTGATTCTCACTTGAAATATATTGTGTGTATTATTTGGGTATATATGGAGATGGGAGGCGGTGGAGTGTGCCACGTGTAGCATGATGAGGAAATTTAATAAAGTTCGCCACTTGTTATGTTTCGTGTATAGACACGCCTTTTCTTTAAAAGAAAATCGATGGTTATTTGATTGGGATAATTATAAGAATTAAAGTTAATTTTTTTGGCGAAATTGATTTGGAGAGAGGTCATCCACATTGATGATTTGAGATCGATTTCCTCCTTAATGTATTTTGAATCGAATCTATCCTATAGGGCTTAGGTAGTGCGATGAAACTGTGATTTACAGATTACTCTCTCCGTTTCTTTTTATATGTCATTTTTTTTTATAAATAGATGGTCTATAATGAATTATTAGCCTCTAAGAAAATAATTCTCACCACAGAATTATGAGAGACTGTGGCAAAGACTTGCGGCTACAGATTATCTTTTGATCTTTTGGTACCTTATTCGCATCAAATTTGTAGTTGTTATTATTTGAAAGCAGTAAATTATATTCGAAAAATTTAATGTGATCTCTTAATATGAAATATCGTCTGCTACATCTCAATTCAATCAGTGTTGTAAATAAATTTATATTTTATTTTATGGAATTTTTCATGTTCATTTTAATTTTTTCTTGAAATTCTCTTAGATATCTTATGTATAGAGTATATTATTATAACATCGATCACTCGAAAATTCAGTTAGTGAAATTTGAAATTCAAGCTGAAAAAAGGACTAATTAGGTAGGAATATTATCAGAAAAACTTCACTTATTATTACATTACCATAATCATCAAGTAATTAACAAACACAAATTACACATTTTTTTCCCCCCAAATCACAACCATTAATCAATTTTTCAAATTAGGATGAACTTGAATTCTAGCAACACCTTCTTCAGCCAATTTTGCTACTTCAATTTCACCCACAACAACTCCTTCTTCTTCCTCTGTTTCTTCATCATTCACATAATTCGGATCTTTCTCATCCAACGCCAGAGGCACCAGATCCAATTCCTTATCCTTATCAGGTCCTTCCCATGTATACTTACCTCCATGTCCCTTCTTCGGATCATGCTTTAACGGTAATCCATCCGATGGATGCCGTTCCAACCTCTGCACCCCTTTTTCCGTCAACTTTTTCTCAACATACTTTACAGTATCCATGTTTTTGGTATCCACTTCCAGTTTTTCAAAGTGTTTTCTTCCTTCTTCGTTTCCTCTGCACTCTGTTTTGATCCTAACTTTCCCATTGTTGGTTTCCTGTACCACTGGCTTCATTTTTATTTTTTTTCAGTGAAGATGAAGAGAATGGAAAGTTAAATTGGGTATTTATAATATTGTGTTGATTAGAAATTAGAAGGTGCTGGAAAGGCTAGAAGGTTCTGTTATGAACTTTAGGTGGGAGATTTCTGGAAAATTGTAGAGAAAGAAGAAGATAACTTTCCAGATTTTTACTGAAACTTCATTTTAGTTTCTGAATAAATAATTTATTGAATTATGTGTTAATGATATTTGCTCATTCCAGTGTTTATGTGTTGTGCCATTTAAGTTTAACACATTTGAGGCAAATGTAACCCAATTTGGATGATCATTTTACAAAAATATTCAATACTTTTATGGCGGAATTAGAACGTCCATATAATAAAGGTATTTTTTTGAAAATTTGAAACAAACCCCATTATAAAGTAATTTTTGCATATTTTAGCATGTAAAAAAAAAAAAAAAAAAAAAAAAAAAGGGACTTGTAAGTAAGTAAATTATGTGACTTTCAACTCCACTGATTTTCTTGGTAAATGTAAAAAAGAAAGAGAATTATATATTTAAGTTTAATTATAGTTGTAAATTGTAATTGTTTGTTTTACTTTCTAATAATGAATTATCTAGTATTTTCCTAATAAATTTATTATTAAGTCATTCAAAAGGATTAATTTATTTTTATTGAAAACAGATATATTAATGTACTTGAATTGCGTTCTTATAATTCTTCTTCTATCTCAAATCATATATCATATTTTTATTTTATACGCTTCTTAATAAACATTAACTAGAAAAGAATTTTTACAATTATTTTACCCTTTTAGGTTATAATCTCTCTATTAAATATTTACTTTAATTTATGTGTAATCTTCATTAATGACATTATCTAAACTTTAATTTTATTATGTAAATGCAAATAAATTATAAGCATGCGACTATCAATGTGAATAAACTAAATCAACAATTTAAAGAATGAATAAAAACAACACTTCAACAAGGAAACAAATATTATATTTTAATTACTTCCCTTCAAAATATTGATGTAATACAATGGTGGAAGTTGTTTGGACTTTGGAGTAGTAATTGCATTTGTGTAAAAACATGATGAAGTATGTTTAAGATAACAATGTTGACCTAAGTTTGTTGGTACTTGAACAAGAGTAATGTCATTCCATGATCAAGGAGTTTGTAGTCTTAAAAAATTCTACAAAACTTCGTTTTTACTCGTAACATATTAAGAAAATACAATGTTCTTTCGTGTTTTACTTATTCTTCAAAAAAATAATTGAAGACCTAATACTAAATATCAATAAATAGAGATAGTGTGGTAAAATAAATATATTAATTATTGTTTTCTTAATTTATGTGTAAAGTATAAATATGACAAGTAAAATTAATAGAGCGTTTAGGAAAAAGTAATTAACTTTATTTTAAAATTTAAAATAAATATTTTTAGAAACGACAGATAATTTGAGAGATAATTTGCTGATTTGATATTTCTTCACTTGATTAAA
>JAJONR010014363.1:0-11767 GCA_029582245.1 Solanum etuberosum
TTAAAACCCCTAAACCCTAAACCTAAAATACCAGAAAAAACCATTAATACCCTAAAAACCATAAAAATCCTAAAAAATCTTTAAAAACCCTAAACCTAAAAAAACTCTAAACCTAGAAAAATCCTATAAAAACTTAAGCTCTAAACCCTAAACCATAAAAACCCTTAAACAAAAAGCCTAAATCTAAAACTCTAAACCCAAAGAAACCTTTAAAACCCCTAACCCCTAAAAAACCCTAAATCTAAAACCCTAAGCCCCAAACCCAAAGAAACCCTAAGCCCTAAGAACCCTAAACCGTAAAACCCCATAAAAATCATAAAAAAACTTTTAAAAACCCTAAACCTAAAACAACTGTAAACATAAAAAAAAACCCTTAGAAAAACTTAAGCCCTAAACCCTAAAAACCCTTAAATAAAAAACCTAAACCTTACGTTTAGTTTTTGAAGATGGTTATACTCTCTAATTGTGCACAAATAGAATTTTTTGCTATAGTAAACTTTTCTTGATTTTTGAATTTGTTTATTGTTTAATTTGTGTTAGAACAAAAGTATGGAGTAGTTTCAATGCATATTATCCAAGAAAGACAATGATTTAAATACAGGTAAAGAAAAGACTAACTAAGGTAACTAGATATCTAAATCCCTACGAATCAGTTAGAATAATATATACAAGGAAACATATAACTTATGATTCTCTAACACCTCCCCTCAAGATGGAACATAGATATTGATCATGCCCAACTTGTCTTAAAGGTAATCAACTCGAGTTTCATTTTATGCTTTTGTCAACAAATCAGCTTGTTGCTCTCCTGTCTTCATGTAGCCAGTGGAAATCAGATTTTTCTGAATCTTCTCACGAATAAAATGACAATCAACTTCAATATGTTTAGTTCCTTCATGATACACCGGATTTGAGGCAATATGAAGAGCAACTTGATTATCACAACAAAGTTTTGCTGGTGTATGATGCTAACCCAATTTCAGTTAAGAGTTGATGTATCCACATAGTTTCACTTGTGGATTGCAACATAGCTCTGTACTCGGATTCTGCACTGGATCGAGATACAACACCTTTCTTCTTACTCCTCTATGATACTAGATTCCCTCCAACAAAGACATAATAGCCTGTAGTAGATCCTCTATCAATTTTAGATCCAACACAGTCAACATCTACCAAACACTCCACAGGACTATGGTCGTGACTGTTATACAAAATGTCAAGTCGAGGAGCTCCTCTCAAGTAACACAGAATATGTTCCACATCTTCTTAATGTTTGACCGTAGGTGCGAACATGAACTAACTAACAACACTTACTACAAAAGCAATATATGTACGAGTCACAGTCATGTAGTTTAACTTTCCAACCAACCTTCTATATCATTCTGGATAATCAAAAGAATCACCATCATCTTTCATAAGATGTACATTGGGTACCATTGGAGTATTGCAGGGTTTAGCTACCAGCTTTCCAGTGTTTGAAAGCATGTTAAGAATATACTTTCTCTGAGATACAAATTCTCTTCTTGCTACTGTTCACTTCTACTCCCATGAAGTATTTCAACTGACCCAAGTCCTTTGTATGAAATCTAGTATGCATGAAAGACTTCAGGGAAAAAATCCCTGCATAATGACTTCCCAATGACAATGTCATCAACATATACAATAAGGAGGATAATGCCTGCTGTTGATAATTAGTAGAAGACTGAGTGATCATATTTGCTCATTTTCAGCCCAAAATCCTGAACTACCTCTCTGAACTTGCCAAACCAAGCTTGGGGACTCTGTTTCAAGCCATACAAGGACTTCTTCAAATGACAAACTTTCCCATACCCCTAGAGCAACAAAACCGGGTGGTTGCTCCATACATACTTTCTCTTGAAGATCACCATGAAGGAACATATTCTTAATATCTAACTGATGTAAAGGCCAATTCTTAGAAGCATCTAGAGAAATGAATAGGTGAACAAAAGTGAGTTTAGGAACCGGAGAGAAAGTGTCTGAATAATCTACCCCATAGGTTTGATCATATCCCTTATCCACAAGTCTAACCTTAAGTCTTGCTACAGACCTATTTGGATTAACTTTAACTGTGATGATCAACTTACATCCAACTGTTTTCTTTCCCTTGGATAAATCCACAAAATCCCATATGTGATTTTCCTTTAAGGCATGTATTTCATCAAGCATTGCATCAGACCATTCAGGATGATTCAAAGCCTCTTTCACTATTTTGGGTACAGAGATAGAGTCTAGAGAGGAAATCAAAGATCTAGACGTAGAGAATATCCATCATAGGAAACAAAATTAGCAATGGAATATGTGGATTTGCAACTACGAGTACCTTTGCAGAGAGAAATAGGGAGGTCAAGATTTTCTGTAGGATCTGGTGGCAAATGGATTGTTGTAGGACATGTATCATTGGTCTCTAACCTCCTCGAGTAAACTTGAACAAATGGTGGTCTTACTACCACAGATGGAGTAGGAACTGATGGGACAATAATCGATTGATCCTCAATAAAAGAACTGGGAGATGGAGAGACAACATTTTATTCTTCCATCAAAACATGGGTAACTTGATAGACTCACCACTTATCTTCCTCCTCCTGACTTGTAGAAATTGGAGGTACATAGAAGAACAATGTAGACTCTGAAAATGCCACATCAATTGATACCAAATATCTGCCAAGTTCAGTAGAATAACACTGATACCCCTTCTAGAGGTGAGAATAACCTAGGCAACCACACTTCAATGCCTTGGGATCCAACTTGGTAACAAATGGTCAGACATCCGTAAGGCATATTACCAGCAAACACAGTAGCGACAAGCGATTAATAAGAAAACAAGTCGTAGAGACCGTATCAGCCCAAAACTGTTCAGGAACCTTCATTTGGAAAAAAGTGCTCGAGCTGTCTCAAGTAAATGTCTATTCTTTCTCTTGGCAACTCAATTTTGAGAGGGTGTATCAACACATGAAGATTGATGAAGAATGCCATGTTCTCTCATATATGACTGAAATATTTCTGACACATATTCTTTAGCATTGTCACTCCTTAGAATACGCACTGAAGCATTGAATTGAGTTTTTACTTTAGCATAGAAGGCACAAAAGTGAGTAAACACTTCTGAGCGACTCTTCATAAAATAAATCCAAGTCATTCGAGAGAAATCATCCACAAAAGTAATAAAATACTTATGCTCAGTTTTAGAAAGGATAGGACATGGTCCCAAAATATCAAAATGAATTAACTCAAAAACTGACCCAGCCCGCTTATTAACCCTTGGAATTAATAATGTGTGATGATGTTTTACAAATTGACATGACTCACATTGCAATGAAGAAATATTCTGAAACTAAGGATACAACTTCATTAATAGAGGTAGAGAAGAATGTCCCAATCGACAATATGCATCATATGGAGATAAGACACTAGAACAAACAATAGACTGAGACTCTCACTCATCAAGGATGTAAAGATCATCAGATACATGTCCTTTACCAATAACCTGATTTGTCTTAAGATCAAGAAACATGAAATGATCGGGAAAGAATGAAATATAACAATTAAGGTCTCTGGTAAGTTTACTAATGGAGATCAAATTAAAAGCCAATTTTATAAACTTAATACAGATGACAGAGTAATAAAGAGGTTGGCTTAACAGTTTCAAATCCAACACTGGTACAAGTAGACCCATCAACTACATTGACCGGAGAGGGAGCTTTGTGTGATTTAAAGCTTGAAAAAATATTAGAATTACTGATTTGTGGCACCTGAGTCAATCACCCATTTATTTGAAGAGGTGATAAGACATGTTTCATCTGACTTAGCAAATGCAGTAGCTGAAGTGAATTTCTTCAATGATTCTAGATATTAAGATAATTTTGCAAACTCATGTGTGGGAATCAAAATCATTTTATCAAAAGATGAACTGTCAGTAGTAGCAAAACTCATTCTCTTATTGGTCATTCTACTAATGAAGTAGCAGTAACACTTATCCGCAACAAATGTGTTCCAAAAGGAACTTCTTAAAAGAGAGTAAATAGAACCTGGACGTAATAAAGGTCAAATATAAATCTTTGACCAATGGAACAAAACTTGGTGCTTTCACAATGCCTGACTGAAACTTCAAGCAGACACAAACTGCACAATAAAGATGGAACCAAAAAAATAAATACTGATTGGAAGCACCAGATAACAATTTATGGAACTCCTCCTGATGTAGGCTGGAAAAAAGAGTGAGACAATAACTAGAATGTTTTATCCAAAAACAGATGTCCTTCTCAGATGGTGGTCTGTTGAACAAGCACCACTAGATCTTGAAGAAATAACAACAGATGTTGGAAAAGCAAGATCGACAGAAAGCAAAGTCGATCACAACAGATATACCACTTCCCCTCACGCACTCGGCAGAAAAGTGTGAACTGAATGGACTCATAGGAACGTAAGACTCACGAGGTTAATTTTAATGAAACAGTCACCAGACAATCACTATTAACTTCTAGCAAAGCAACAGTGCCTCTCGGCTATGGAGATGACCCAACTCCGACGATTCAAGGCTAACTCAGCCGGAGCTACAAGCTTGACTCTGATACCATGTTAGAACAAAAGTATGGAGTAATTTCAATGTATATTATCCAAAGAAGATAATGATTTAAATATAGGTAAAGAAAATATTAACTAAGCTTACAAGATATCTAAATCCCTAAGAATTAGTTAGAATAATATATACAAGAAAACATATAACTTTATGATTCTCTAAAAATTTGTGTTACTATCATCTAGATATCTCGAATTGATATTTTCTAACTTCTAAAAAAGAATTTCAACATATTTTAGAATCTTGTGCAGTTCAAATATAAAGACCCAAATATTATGTAATATTTTTAATTTTTTTATTACAATTTTGATAAAAATGGATTTACATCAACATGGTAGATAAAAATAATGGAGGTTGCAAAAATGAAAAAAACATTTCGCTTTAATGCTTGATATAGTGATAATTTTTTTTATAGTAATATGTGATGTAGTATTAAAGTTTATTAATTTATAATTAATGCAATAAATATTACTTTAGTGATTATTTTTCTAATTATTATTAAAATGGATTAATTATACTCTAAAGCAACATTTAAAATTTTATGTCGTAAAGATATGGGAGAAAAGATCAATTACATTGCACGTTCTACTAAAATAATAATAAACTTTTGTAATGATCATAAATTATTTTAGTCATTACTATTAATAGGACATTAGAAGTGTCACGACCCAAAACGATGAGTGACACCCACACTTAACCTTCTAGGTGGGAAAATTAACAAATTCAAACCCCAACTTATATTAGTTTTTCAACTTATGCACTATGACAATAATGATGAAACTCAAACCTTATTAAAGTAAGAAATAAAAATCATCTAGAGTCTATTACATGTCATTCCCAAAATTTGAAAGTCATCACATCAAAGACATATAATCCCCAATTACTAAGTTTGAGAGTATCAAAGAAACTATAATAAATGAATAAAATAGTTTGTGTCTGAAAACTAAGGACATCATGCCATGACTGAGAGAATCCAACACGAACTAGAATGAATAGCTCACTTTGAAATCTGATGTGCTGGAGGCTGGTGAGAGCTAAGGGCGACTCGAAGTTGCTGGTACACCTGTTGCACTCCACAAAAGGAAAACGAAGAAAAACACAAGTAGGGGTCAGTACATGGCAAAATGTACTGAGTAGATATCATCGGCCAACTCAAAATAGAAACCAATATGCATAAAGTAATAACATGAAATCAACTATAACACTTAGCAGGTGACAAACAACAAACAACATAACAAGTGACAACAGTAATGAAGCAAGTACGTAACTAGTAACAATATCAAGAACACACATGAGGACTTATGCCTCACACCACGTCCTTTTGGGAAATGAGTTGCTTGAGATTGAGTACATTAAATTATTTTAATATATTTTCCTTTAACTGTACTATGCCGGAACGTGACACCCGATCCAGTGCCGGATCGTGGCACCCGATCCAAATATACCATACCGGCTCTTGGCACCCAATCCAACAATATAGTTAATTCATCATTCCTTATCATCACTTTCAACTTCATTAACAATATTTCATCAAGCCTTATTTATTCAAGACATCACTTTGATAGAGCAAGTTTAAGATTATGAATTCTGCGGTCTTGGGATTATAGACCAATCACCACAACACATGAATCATCTAAACCACAACAATTAAGTACATATGAAATTTCACGACATAACTAAATGACTGTCAATCACTATTAATAGTTTCTCTACATATAGAACAAAGCATAATCTACCTCCACCAAGGAGCCCAAGTCAAGCAAGCTAATTGCCCATTGCTTTTCCTTTCCTCAATGCCTCAGAATGTTTCCAATCTATCAAGTATACAATATTCATAGGAAAACAAGTATATAACCACTCATATTACTATATGTCCAGCCCAGACCCAAAAACTTACCCGAATCTATAATCAATTTCCTAAATTTTTATGCCAACTATTATATCAACTCTCGTATTTCTTAAATTCAAGTCTAGGATTACATCTCAATTTCTCCAAGTATAATAAATCTAATGATATTCATATAATACTATACATTTAATATTTAATTAGGTATACTAAAATATCAAAACTACAATTTTAATGTGGTCAACATATAAAAAATCTCAAACGTCGAAGACGGATATGAAGTCACTGCGTTAATCTACTAGTAAACAAGTATGCATAATTTTCTTGCCTAAATTGGAATTGATCTATTCTACCCATTATCACATTATTAGGTTATCTTCACCTTATCATTGCCCATCATCATGACGATTATTAGCCACTAATATATGTCCTCTTAAGGAATCCATTCTCACTTAAGCAAACTGAATAGTACCTCCTTTCCTCCACGTAATATTGCAACAATTATTTAAATATATATAATACATGTCAAAGATTGAAGCATTATGAAGCTGTTACCTAGTTGTAAAACTCGACGCTGCAACGGTTAAGGTTCTCGTTATTCTCTTTTTCACTCTTTTCTTTTCTAAATAAAATAATTATGTACTAAAAAGTGATAAATTCCACTAACTTATTTTAATAAATATGGGCCAAGTGTTGAGTATTAAATAAATTTTAGATTTGGCCAATTTATAATCAAATATTTATTAAATATTTAATAAATACCCACCAACTAAAAATCATAGTTAAACGACTAGTTCAAGATTACCATTTAATATTTATGGGAAGAGTCAAAATAGTTCTAGTACTCAAAATGGCTTAATAGGTCGTTACATTAGATATCAATTTATCCATCATTCGTCCTCGAATGGTCAAAAGAAATTGAGGGTAAGAAAGTGTACCTGAATCGACAAAAAGGTGTGAATATCTTCTGTGCATATCATCCTTAGTCTCCCAAGTGGACTCCTCAACCAAAAGATTCATCCACTGGACATTCACAAATAGAATCTCCTTTTACCTAAACTTACGGACCTCCTTATCTAGGATAGCTACAGGTTCTTCCCATAAGACATGCTCTCATGAGAAATGACTGAATCCTAGTGAATAATGTAATTCTCATCACCATGATATTTCTTCAACATAGACACATGAAACATCAGGTGTACTCCGGAAAATCCTAGAGGAAAGGCCAATTCATAGGTCACCTCTCCCACACGCTTAAGAACTTCAAATATCCCAATATACCTCAGACAAAAAGCTTACCTCGCCTACCAAACCTTATCACACCATTCATGAGTGAAACCTTCAGCAACACTTGCTCTCCCTCCATATACTCCAAGTCCCCAACCTTCCGATTTGCATACTCCTTCTGCCTGCTCTGAACTGCTAGAAGCTTTTCCCGAATGAATTTCATCTTCTTTGACGATTCCTTCAAAAGATAAGTACCCCAAGGTCTCACTTCAAATCCATCAAACCAACCAATGGGGGACCTACATCTCATTCCCTACAATGCCTCAAATAGTCATATCAATACTCGAGTGATAACTATTTTTGTATGAAAACTCTGCCAAGGGTAAGAACTAATCCCAATGACCAGATGTAACAATATCCTCTAGCACTTGAATTTTCTGCTCAGATGTAACACCTCAGATTTAAAAAGAAGGAAAATTTCAGCTTTTCCAAAAGTGTGGTGCCAGCACAAATGGAGCCACTGGCGGTCCGTTAGTGGAACCACATACCGTAGGTTGGATCATTTTTGGAAAGTCCAAGTTGACTTGAAAATGTCTAGTCCCAGTACTTTGTGACGATTTACCAGGATGGTCCGTCATTCAATGTATGAGCCATAGGTAGGTATCGTAGGTGAGTTCCAGACTTCGTGAGATTTTAATATTAAAATTTGAAACCCACGGTGGGATGACGACCCATAGGTGGACCCACAGACCGTACATGGGTTCCATCTATAGGGGTCCAAAATGGGTGGTCTCTAATCCCACCCACGGTCGACCAGGACGGTCCGTGGTCTGACCAAAGGACCGTAGGTCCAGCCGTTGGTGAGGTCGGCAGTTATTTTATAAGGGGCTTTTGGGTCTTTTTCTAATTATTCCAACCCAACACTATGTTTTTTTACCCTTCACCCAAAGCCCTATATAATGACTTTTAACCCCCAAAACACCCTGTTCAATTCATTCTCCTAAATTACCCAAAGTTGAACAAGTCCTCCTCTCAAATATTTCTCTCTTTAAGGAAGAAGAAAGAAGCTAGGGTTTCAAGATCAAGTCTCCAATTTAACCATTGATTTCAAGCTTTTGGAATCAAGATATGATAGTTTTTACTTTTGGAGCTCTTTCCTCCATAGGGTTCCTAAATTCTCCAATTTATAAATTAGAAATCTCCAATTGAAGTTAGGGTTTTCTTCCATGTTATGGGTTCTTTTCAATGTTGGTCTAATTGATTGTTTTATGAAATATTATGCATGATTTGAGATAATTATATGTTTTTAAGATGAATTCGCATGAACCCATGCTTAACCCATGTTTTCTAGATTATGATGATTGAAAGTGGGTTTTGAACTATGAAAGAGGATTTTATGAAGATATGCATGTTCTTATGAAATTGATGAAAATGATCTAATTTGCTTTGAGATTAAAGCATAAATGTTGTTGTTGTTGATTGTTGTGAAAGGTATTTCTCACATAAATGATTCTTAGAGTTGAAAGACTTTCTCAACTAAATTACGAATCAAGTTTTAGGAGCTATTCTAATGGTAATACAAGAGGCGATTACCCATGTCCCCATAGTAATAGACAAGAGGTGATTACCCATGTCCCTTAAAGATAAGATGAATATGATTAATGACTATTGCGTGGGAATTATGCTTAGTACTGAGTGGACAAGTGGCGATTACCCGTGTCCCATAAACTATCTGCCATCATAGGTTGTCTTAGATAGACATTAGCTAGTGGATCCACTTAAGCTAGAAGTTCATGGTTCTTACCTTGGAAAGTGAGGAAACCTCTTTTTGGTGTGGGGTAGACACCAGATTCCATGTTATAGCTCACATGGTCTCTATGTCAGTTAAGGCAAATTTCCCACAACAATAATATAGTTAATTCTAAAAGTATCTCACATGTGTTCAAAGATGATTTTACCTACATTGACCATGATCATGATTATACTTCAAATCTCTTATCTTATGTTTTAACTTGGTCTTTGCATGTCATGAAAATGTCCTTTAGCATGATTTGATAACCTTTATGCATTGCTATCATACTTGGTCAATTATTGTACTAACACATACTCTTCCCTTCATTCTTCTAAAATGTAGGGTCCGGTGCTCTGATTCCGCATCTCCGTGGCTCGAGATCACTTAGTAGATATTGAACATTGGTGAGTCCTCATGTTCCGAGGACCGAGCCTTTATTTCTTATTGTCTTTACTTTTCAGTATATTTTGTCATGTACGGGTTGTGTGCCGATCACTCTTGATGGACTAGATGGCTTTGAGACTATGTAGACCTACGCTTCATTTTTGTCAAACTCTTTATGATTTAAAATGTCTCTTTTAAACTCTTAATTTCTATTATCTTGTTTATGCATGCTAAGTGGCTAATGTATGGCCTCTCGGGGTCCTATACACCCTGTTACGCGTAGGGTATACTTTGGGTCGTGACATCAGACTACCCATCACTTTGAGGGTGAAATGAGGTACTAAGATCCAATCTAGCACATGACTTAGCCTGCAAGGTCCTCTAAAAGTTATAAGTTAACTGCGTACCTCTATCTGATATGATGGAAATTGGAACTCCATGCAATCGAACAATCTCGCGGATATAGAGATTGGCTAACTTCTCTACATTATTAATCACCTTGACTTGAATGAGGTGCAAAAACTCAGTTAACTTGTCAACAATTACCAATATCAAGTCAAACTTACCTAATGTCTTTGGAAGACCAACCACAAAGTCCATTGCAATCGTTTCCCACTTCCATTTAGGAATGGACATTCTCTGAAGTGTTCATCCAGGCCTTTGGTGATCGTAACATTGGGCAAAAAAACCAACAATGTCACACTTCATTCTACTCCACCAATAATGTTGTCTCAGATCACGATACATCTTGGTTGCACTAGGATGTATAGAATACATAAAACTATGAGCATCTACAAGAATAGTGTGAGTCAGATCATCAACTCGAGGCACATATACCCGCCCCTTAGTCCTCAAGACACCTTTTAATCAACCATAACCTCATTTGCCTCTCCTCGCAAAACCATATCACGATTTTGGCTCAGCTTCTCATCATCAATATGCTTTCCTTTAATATTTTCATGAAAAGAGGATCTTGCCTCCACACAAGATAAGAATCCCCCTTTCTCCATTATTTCCAGCCTCGTAAGGTCATTAGCCAGATGCTGAACCTCTCTAGATAATGAGCATCTAAAAACCTAAAAATAGGTTAAACTCCCCACGCTCTCTACTTTTCTACTCAGGGCATCAACCACAACATTATCTTTTCCCGGGTGATAAAAAATAATAAGATCATAGTCTTTCAGCAACTCGTCCATCCATCTCATCTACCTCAAATTCAAGTATTTCTGAGTGAACACTTATTATAGACTGTGATGATCTGTATACACTTCACACTTGACCCCATATAGATAATGTCTCCACTGCTTCAATGCAAATACAACCCCAACCAACTCCAAATCATGAGTGGGGTAGTTACGTTCATGCACTTTCAATTACCTTGATGATGCCAAAAACAAAAGATATAAAGTCTCTCAACTTCTGAGTGCTTACATGCACTATCCCTTCTGAGTGCTTACATGCACTATCCCTCTCTTGGCCCAATCTTAATTTATCTACCAACTCTCGCCTGTTTATTCTTGTTATTATTGATGGTGTCACATTTTGGGTTGTTCATTTTTGTTTGATTTTTATGATTTTGTTTACTTTACTTGTTTATTTATGAGATTGTCTTTACTATTATTATTAGCATTTATAGATTGCTTATTCACTGTTCTCTTTAAGTTGTTGATTTGTTTATAATTATTATTGTGATATAATTGTTGTTTCTTAAGATCATTATTACTGTTTGTAGTTGTGTTATTGGATACTATGTTACTTTTATTAGTTATTGAATTATTTTTATATTATTATTTTTTCTTACATTATGTTATTCTCCTTTTTGGTGTTTTGGTTTCATAGTTTTACTTGTTGAATGAATTAGTTAAAATTGGCCAATGAAAAAATCTCTCCGTCGGTTTTCGAGGCCTTCCCATTTTTAAAA